>VYZX01014153.1:109395-248201 GCA_013401335.1 Brachypteracias leptosomus | reverse complement strand
CCCCCCCCCCCCCCTTTCATTTTTTGCTACATTTTTAGCAATCACACCAGCTGCCCAGATGCATTTAAGGAGAAGCCTTCATTTAGGCCAGGTATCGCGTATTTGTCATTATACCTACTTGCCCTGAAGCAGGAAGCCATGCCCTAGAAGTCACGTAATTAGAGCAGTTAATGAATCACTTTAACATTGCAAGTCCTTAAGGGTCCTGGAACCTCTGTGAGGCTTCATGAATTTCCAACTAGGTATGAGGAAATAATGAAAAAAAAAAATCTAGATGATTAAAGTTTCTTCCACAGGATAAATTTACTTATTATAAGAAATCACTTCCAAGATATTCAAATGAAATACCAGTATCACCAGGGAAAACTCCAACACATTTTCATACACAAATGGCAAGAACGGAGAGAAGCCAGAATGATTTTTAAAAAATCCTCAAGCTTGTATTCAGATAAAATTCTTAACGCCATGCTGCTGATTAAAGCTAACTGCTGTTCAAACCAAAGGAGCAACACCCCTCCTCCAAAGGAAATGCTTTAAATATGTCAAGTGAAACTTTAAACAGGTTAAATATGAAAAATTAAAATCATAATACACATTGAAACATGTGAAATTCCAGTGGACCCATGATGAAGCAGGAGATGCAAGATCTGGAGGCCTCGCACCACTGGCACTGGGTGATGCAGAGCATGAGGCGCAGGAGGAAACAATTCCCTCTGCTCTCTCATAAACAGACTATCATGCCCTTGATCTCTGCCAGCACTAACTGCTAGGGAAGCTTAAAATGAAGTTCACTAGAAGTAAATTCTGACACCAAAATGAGCTACAGCAGTGGGTCACAGAATGAGGTGCAAGCTGGCTATTATTTAAGAGGTCCTCTTCACAACTGGAGCAGTCACTCTGACAAGCATAAGACGCTTACAAAACAAAATTAGTCCAACTGCTACACTGAAAGGGTAATTTCAGGGGAAAAAAAGCACAAAGGAGGAAAGCTCGCAAGAGAGCAGCTCATGGCAAACAGAAAACACCAGTAGCTTAACTGATCAAGTGCCACAGAAGATGATCATGAAGCAAAAAAAAATTAAAGTGAACAACCTCCAAGTCACTCAGAACACACCAGCAAATCTCTTCATGCTTCTCAACCATGGCAAAAATCACAATCCATTTTCTACAGCCTTGGTGTACGCTGTTCATGGTTTCTAAGAGAATATACAACAGCACACATGTACCCTTTTGAAAGCTTTATCTTACAGGCAATGGGCTAAGCATAATGACTGTCTAATTAGGCACATATCAAAGCCTGTATTTTTCAATACTACAGAGCCATATCCAGACTTTCAAAAACACTTCAATAAAATTCTGAAAAAAAAAAAAAAAAAGATACAAGGAACAGCCCATCCACCACACCAGTGAACTGAACCTCAAAGGCAAGGAGGACAAACCTTATTCCCAGATATGAGACATTTGCTTAGCAGATAAGGAATCAAGATACCTTTAAAATAATGTGACAGACCCATTTGAACAATTCTAAGAAAACCAATCTTATATATAGTCATATACTGGAGAGCAGTAAAGGCTCTGACCTTACTCACATTATCGTATTTTACTCTATACAAAAGAGAGTCATGGTTCCAACAGTTTTACAATATTTAATGAACACAAGTAGTGAAATAGCTCAACATCATCACTCGTGGTTTTTCCCCTTGCCAAGTGCCATGACTTCTGCAGGAACTCACTCCTTGCCCAGAAAACAAACCAAGTCCTCTGCTTCTTCCTTTTCCTCCTCTACTCCGCGACAGTTGCGCATAATCCAAGTTCAACTGCTTGCACTAAAGTTTTACAGAATATATAAGTGTCTTCGGTTACCTGACACTAAGCTAGCTACCAAAAAAAATAATAAAAGAAAGACTGTCATCTATAAAAGCAAGATCTCAAAAATCAGCTTGTCAAAGAATCAGACACCAAATTCTATTTCAGTCATTAAATTCCCGCTATGCAGTAAGGAGAAAGCTGTAAAAAAATAATACCACAAGAGAAAGCTATTAAACAAAATCTGCCTCTAAAAATGATCTAATATCACAAATGCTACTTGTACTTTGTGAATGTAACCAATTTGACAGGAGCAGTAACTGGAAACAGATTGTAGTTGACACGTTGATGTATTTCTACTCTTGATTTAACAGGGAAGTCTTCAACTTTTTACTGGTTTTCTAACTTGAAATAAAATAACAATGAAAGAGAAGAGACTGGAACTTTGTCGTCCACAAAGAAGAGGCCACAGGTAACAACAGCTGGTTTAGTTCTTCAGCTGGCTCTTTCTGGACAAGGACAGCCAGCATTTCAGCAGGTTGAATTCCTAAACCACTAGGTCAAAGTTTGTGCTATTCCTTTATTTATTTTATTATTAACAGGTCACAGAAACTTCAACAATACAACCTAGGAAAATTAGGATTTTGCAAATACATTTTAAATGTATGTCCATAGATTAACTGAAAAAAAAAAAAATTAAATCACAAGTTAAAAAGCTTAAGTGCAGAACATGTGAAAGAAATTTATTTGCTCTAAAAGTTATTTCTTTTCACATTAAGAAGATTATATTGGCTGATAACAAATACTTACTATAAATATAGGTTCACTTTGAATTAATAAAAAGCAGTGTTAGGAAGCAAAAAGACTGTCTTTGAGTATAGCTATCTAAATAAATGTCATTTAGGTAAGAATATCTAATAAATCATACTACTAAAAATGTATGGGGGGAAAAAGATACAACCTGACTGCCCACCTATAGCACAAAAGGTAACTGTGATTGGTAACATGTTGCTTGTTTCATATAATTTCTCCTTTACTGGGATAAATATACTGCTTAATGAATCAGATATAACAGTCTCCATGCAGACTTTACATTCAAACTATTGGTACATGTGTGCCAAACAGAATCTCTCTTTTCTTTATAAGAAAAAAGTGTTCTGAAAACCCACATTCATAGATGACTCCCTATATTCCTCCCAGCTAGGTGACGATCACCTTTGCACTTCATGTGGAATTATTTGCAATACAGCTTCTCGTTCAAAGTAACCCAGTTGCTCAGGCTTTGAAATGCAAGAGTAAAACATTCCAACAGAATTAAAAAAAACCCCAACCAACCAAAAAATTAGTCACATTATCCTGTTGACAATAAAGAGCCCGTCGGCTCAGGTAGGCCTGCTTCAGAGCTGCCATTTATCCCTCCTTGCCAATTTAGTTCCATGGCAGCAGCATAATCCTCCTGCTTTGATCAGCTGCAAAACTGCTTGTTTGAAACAGACGGATGCACGGAGCCATCAAATTCTGCAGTCAGTCATCTTTTCACAGCCTGAAAGTGAGCAGCAAGTAACAGAGCTGGATTCCTCAGTTAAAGATCAAGGATATTTGCAAATAAATATATGTACAGAAGGCTTATTAAAAAGGCCAGTTTTTATTAGGATCTGAACAGATAATTATTCTCCTGCACACTGAAGGAAAGCACAGAAGATGAATTCAAGGGTCTGTGGGCAGATGCGTTGCCCTGCAAAGCTACATAACCAGACAGCAGTCTCCTCTTCTTCCTCTTCTCTGAAACAACCAGTCTTCGTAACCAAGCTACAAACTTTCCGTCCACAGATAATTCCACTAGACATGGTGTACAAGAGAAACATCAGAGAAAAAAAAACAGTGAACTTGCTCTTAGACAGCCTTTGTTTAGGTTTCAAATAAGCCATTTGAGCCTTTGTTTTCAGTTCAAATAACCACTTGTCACCCTCCAGCTGAAAGATCTAGATAAATTAACCTTCCAACGAAGATCAGCACAATGTTATGCAAACCAGAAAGAATTAGTGCTGCATAATCCAGAGGCTGCAAGTGCAAAGCAGCTGCACTCACTGCCAACACAGTACAACTGAAGTCTCACTAAAAATCAGAAGCAGGATTTACTATTAAAAAATATTATCAGTGTACATCTTGAAAGACGAAAAACAGAACATGACCAAAACCAAGTCTGAAACCACAAATAAGACTCAAACACTTCATATAGAGAAGTTGCCAGCTCTGACCATACACAACACTCAAGCAACTCAGCACAGTACTTGAAGCACTTCCTCATTTTTGCTAATTTCTAGAAATAAACTTAAAATTGAAAAACAGAGAATGACAAAACATTGGTTCTCAAGCACTCCAACACATACTGGCTTAGCTTAGCCAAAGGGTTGAAAAAAGTAAACATCAGAATGGGAATACTACTCAAAGTGGAAGCTTTCCCCATTCCATTGGAGCTAAATATTGTTGTCTGAAAAAAAATTAATTGAAATAATATCACCTCTCTGGGTTACAGTTACAAACTACTCCTAAAAGATGAAAACTTGTATTGCCATTGGACAATATTCTAAGAGATCTGCGGTTTACTTCTCTGTTTAAAAAAATCTCACAACAGCAGAACCACATGAAGATCTGATGGATACATGCAAGAGAATCCAAGGAAGCTGTATTCAATGCTATGTCTAAGCTTCTTCCCCTCTTTTTTTTAATTTAGAATATTTCAGGTGGGATATCCTGTAATTGGTATAAAGGGATTATACAGCAGCATTACAGCACCAGAAACTGAACACTTCCATTCTCCAGACTACGCTTTGACAAAAAGATCATTTTCAAACTCCAACATGATCTTGCTGAAGTAACTGCAAAATACTCAGAGAAAACACTGCAAGTATAAATGCAGTTTCATGTAAATCCCAGCTTCTTGCAATACTCAGAATAAATCCCCCTGCAATATTTTCATGTTGCACTTCCAGCACAATTCAGTACAGGAGTTAATAAAAAGTCAAGCCCTTTGGGTACCAGAAAGTTAAGGCAAACTGGAAGCTAGAATTTGGAAGGCTTTGGCATTGTTATTCAGTATTCAAAGAAAAAACCATAAATTCAAATGCCCACAGTAGCAGCCATAATCTTGAGGTTCTCATGCCATTTTGCCTCACTACAGCAGAGAATCACTTATTTATCAGCTACTGCACATGGTGTTTGTCCAGCAAAGGAAACAGAAAAAAAGACAGGCTGGCTGGAAGCCATAACAACCACTCTCCAAAGGATCAGCATAGATGGAAGTTATGATGGGGAAATTCATGAGGCAGGAAAAGAATACCAACACTAACCATTTTTACCCACTCTAACAAGTAAAATGGTGCACATAAGTGCAAATCTGAAACTGATGTTGATCTAGTTAAGTACAACGTAACACACAATGTTGTAATTTCTCTTCCTTATTTGATAGGCAAAGCTTCCAAACAATTGTTTTCTGAGATGTTTGGAAGCTTTACCTATCAAATAAGGAAGAGAAAGGTCTCATCATACATGAGACCAGCTACCATGAGCAACATGCTACAGCTGGACACTAGGAAGAGAGAGAAAAAAACCAAAATGAGAATTGTGGCCAAGGTGGTAAGAAAATGATAGAGCAGAAACATCTCTTCTCAAACTCACCCCATTATCATCCAGATACCTCAATAATCACATCACTCCTGAAAGGGATGGAGGATGGCAAACCCCCCCAGCACACCCTGCTAACCACATAAAAAGGATTCAGTAAAATTGCCTCGCATGTAGGAGACTGCAGAGTTGCTACAATTAAAGGACTGCTACCTTTGGTTTCAAAACAGCCAGTTAACATTTTTATCCAAGTTAGGTAAAGAGACCAAAGCCTTTAAGCACACGCTATAATGCGCTCATGTTACCACCAAAATACCAAACTAAAGGATTTGCCAACCTAGCCTTCCAATATGAGCAGGGGTGGGGGGAATCTTATCAGCTGGCCAGAGTTCCTACATCAGCAATTCCTGATTGACAACTGGGCTGTATCAGCCTCCTTCTCCATGTCCCCAGGGAAATGAATTCCACGTCTGATGACCAAGTCATTAATCAGGTTTGTGCTTAGGCAAGTCCAGGCCCAGATCACGCACTTTCCTCCTCAGCTGGAAAGTGAGCGGGTGCACATCTGCTCCATCTAGAACACTGCATTAGCATGCAGCCACATCAACCCAGCTCAATCAGCTGAGAACAAAAGACAGAATTGAATCTGAAGGAACTGCCTGAAAGCAGAAGAAACTTAAAGGGAAATTGGTACAGACCAATCCTAGCTGAGCTGCATCTGGATTTCTAAAACTGGAGAGGCAGATTGGAAAGCTCTTCTGTTACTACCTTAGGAACTTTGAGATTCGAGCTCAAAGTTCTATTTAACACCAACAGTAGTGAACTAATCTTCCACTGTAAGAAGCCATGGGTGCAGCTAACAACAGAGCAAAAGACACCAGCTGGGGAAGAACAGCGTCCACATGCACACAGAAACCTGAGCCAGGAACCAAAAGCAGCCTGGCAAGCTCTCCTCCCTCCTGCGGCCCCTCTGAGAGCCCTGCCCCAGCTCCTGGCAGGCTGCTGCACACAGATGGACCTGTTCACCTATTCCCTTCACTGTCCTTCTTAGTCCTTCACCTCTGCGGCTTCACCACAAAGATGACATCTGCTGAAGAGAACAGTCTTAAAGCTGTGGCAGGCTCCCCATTGCTGCTGTATTGCTGAAACTCACACCTGATACAGGGTATTTTTGCAGGAGCTGAAGTGCTCACCAGAAACAGCAGTCACCTTGCAGCCAGGATCACCACAGCAGATGGATCTGCTACGGGAAACCCCACAAGCTCAGCATCCTGTCTCTAACCTCTTTGCCTCCAACTGCTCAGGATTTCATTCACAATCTATATTTTTACTGACTTATCCTGTGAAACATGAAGTTTTAATAAACAAGTCTTATTGATGTCCTACTAATTAAATCTACACCATAAATAAGTGTTGTGTCTTAAGAGCATCACCTACAGCATCTGAAACCCACAAATGCAGCCTCTATATACACAATTATCACTTGTGAGAGCCGATGTTAATCCACTTTGACCACAGATGAGCAAAATGTGTTTTGATTTTTCTCTTTCCTCTGCTCTCTCTGGGAAGCCTTCTTGTCTCTAGATTACAGCAAACTGCAATCTCTTCAAGGCTTCAAAAGGACAAGAAACCTCCAAGGAATGTTTTCCTGCACCTGTGTTCACCATGGTCTGAGTAGAACCAAGCCTTGACCCAGGCTTCTAATGGCAAAGCATGTTCTGCTATGGCTGGGCAGCAGAGAAATGGAACCTTTGCCTCGGACTGCTGCAGAGCTCAAGGACCATTTGGCATTTACAAAAGACTATAAAGTTAACATGGAATGCTGTATTGGGCGCTCAGATAATTTATTTCTTTGCTTTCTAATTGCTACTTCTGATTAGGGAAGACAAAGTCATCTCAAAACGCTGAAGTACAAGCTAAATTCCACTAACCTATTTATAGGATTTACCTTATAGGTACATCAGCCAATCCTGTTCATGATTACCCCATTTTACTGCATTGCCAGTGACTCACTGCCACAATGGTGTTCAGAAGGGATCTGCCTTTAAAAAGCACACCTGGGATCACAGATCAGCCACCACATTGTAACTGATGCTGATGCCCTGACACACAGCACTAAAAACACAAAGATACTCACAACAAACTCATATAGATGATCAATCAGCTGGAATAAAAAACTGTGAGAACAAAGAATGGGGGTTTAGACCAATGATGCTCATTTTTCCCTACAGTTGACACATTATGGGACTACAAACTAGACAGGCTTGATGGTATCAAACTGCTCTGTTTCGGCAGAAGCGAGGAGCTCAGCAGAGCTGTCCTGGAGAGCCACGCAGGGACAGGACACCAGCAAAGGCCGTACCAGAATAGCAGCCTTGGCCACGTGTCAGAACAAGTCCGCAACTGCAGGACGAGATAGATCCCGAGTTAACAGTTCACTCGTGCTGATCTTTTCAGCTTCTCTGCACTTTGCCCCACAAATACATTAAAGGCATTTATAAAAACATGCTAACCAATTACAGTAAAAATAAAAACAAGATTATAAACAGTCTGGATGCCAAATTTGCCTCTTTTTGCTATTTAGAGCTCACATTTCAGCACACAACGAATCCTTGCACCCCCCCCTAAAACGTGCCCGTCGAGCTATACAGCACATGCAAAACAAATTGCATTTATATTGGTATGTTATGGCATGCAATTTCCCTCTTCCCAATCACACTGCCTGCCTCTCTTGTGAAGTCAAATAGCCTGTCAGCTTCTCATCAGGAAGTAGAAATTGGTTTTTCCATCTCCTAGGAGATAAACAAGGCTTCCCTCTCTGCAGCCAAGCGGAGCTGCTGAGCGTACCGCATAAGGGCCAGCCCCGCAAACAGGCTTCGCACCATCCCAGGGCACTCTGTGCCTGCTGCAAGGCCCTTCGCCTCCTCCACAGAGCAAGAGCTACTGGAAAAAGTAGATTCATGTCTTCTCATGCAGTTTTCATTGTGATTTTTAGCCAAACATACACAACTCAGACTCACAGCACTGCTGCCTTATAGCTGAGGAGCTTTAAGTACTCTTGTCATACCATGCATTAGTAAAATACCCTTTTTTAGTATTTTAATAACATACCCCTCCAGTTTTCTTGGCACTGCGCCCCTTCTCAGTTCACAGCGGAATAGAACCATAGCATCAGACTTTGACATTTAGGCTGTACTAATTCAGGGGTTACCACACTCAAAAGTAGCATAAACTAATCCAAAATATATTAGCTAAATGGCCATATAACGAATGAAATAAAACATGCATTTTTAAACTCAATTTCTTTTTTAAGTGTGGCTTTGTAAAACTCACAGCATATAACTGCAGAACTATAGCATCTAACAAAAGTTAATGTATTTACAAAAAGCACATTCACTTTTTAAAATTAATTCTCTAAGTAAAAAAGGGGTCAAGCTGCAAGGCTACAGATACATTGTAAAAAAGAAAAGCAACCAAAAAGATGGGTGAAATACATACCTAGCCTTCATTTTTACTTCATGAATCAGGAAAAAGAAATATGACTGAGAGTGAGTTGACTTTTTCACCACATCCTTGCTAATTTTAATGTTACTTAATCAAACAGACAGACCTTCTCATGTTCAGAGACCATAGCCACTGCATGCCATGACCTTGCAGATGAAGGTACTGAAAGGACCACTCAGGCAGAAGGGTGCCAGCCTTTGCTCCTCCACCACATCACACAGAAATGTCAGGACTCTGCAGGGTATTGGCAGGTTGGCCATTTTTCTAAGGCATCTTACAAGCAGCTACAATGTGGAAGAATGAGAGTTTCCTGCCAGTGATATACTGCTCGCTCCCTTGCCCACATCATGCATTTTTAAAGAGGGAGAGAAACCAATCAAACCTAATTCATTGTGCATTATTCACCAAGTAGCTACAGTCTCATCCAAAATCTTAACTGTCTAATAATTCAAATCACCTGTTTCAAATATGGCTCCAAAGGACCGATAAGAACTCCAGAGGCTGCCTCCTACACACACACACTAAATCTTGCTGTTAAGATGTCTAGTGCAGCCTTTTTTCTAAACAAAGCAATAAATATTGGCCTCTTGTATAAATACATGTGCAGTGCTTCTTCATGTCAACAGCCAAAATGCTGTTTGATGTTTTGCTGCTGTCTCAGGAGTGCTTCATTGCTGGCACGGCTGCCTCTCAATCTTCCAGCTTTGCAAAGCTTCTTCTACTTTCCAACCCTCAAGTTTTGACCACTGACATGAAACTTGGCATATATCAGTTAAATTACAAGCACTGTTAATTCCTCTGACTGCTGAAAAGGTAAGGGAATGACATTTTAAAATTATTGGAAAGCAAATGCAAGAAGAGAAAAAAAGGCACCATTGAGCATTTCTGATGTTGCTGTTACCCTACAAATATCATTAAGAAATTATCTACAGCCCTTTTGCGGCTGAATTGATAAGCAGGCTGTAGGGGTGCAAAAGAAACCTGCTTCTAGGTGCAGTCCTTTCACATGGGCCAGCCTTGACTACCACGTCCAGCTTTCACCATCATCTCCTGCACTACATATAGCTCTTTGATTGTCTGGAGTTTAATAGCTCTTAGTACTCAATACCAAAGGGTGTTTAAGTAAAGAAAAAAAGGGTACAGAACAAAATTACAAAGTAATTAACTGCCCACCCCCAAGTCTTAGAATCACAGAATGGGTTCAACTGGAAGGGACATTTAAAGGTCATCAAGTCCAACACCCCTGCAGTGAGCAGGGACATCTAAAACTAGAGTAGGTCACTCAGAGCCCTGCCCAACCTCACCTGGAATGGTTCCAGGGACGGGGCAACAACCACTTCCCTGGGCAACCTGGGCCAGTGTCTCACCATCCTCAGTGTAAAAAATTTCTTCCTTGAACTTATATTCTTTGGTACCCTTAGGACTCAAGTTCTTCACCCAAGTGAATGCCTCAAAGCTCTCTAGGCTGCTGAGGAAGTCACCCGAAATGCATCAAAAGACAGGGGACAAGGAAAAAAGGTTTGCTCAGCAACATCACGAGCTTCCCATCTTGTACACACAGATGAAGCAGCATTACCAGCCCAGTAGCTGGCCATGGTACAAATGGAAAGCGTGAGGAAGTCCAGTGTTCCCACCAACCACAATCACAAGCTTCCTTCAGAAAGAAACAGTAATCTTCACAATCAACCTGCTGAACTGTTTCCCACCACAACCACGTTTCTTACCCTGCCTGGTCCTACATCAGCCCAGAGAGCCCTAGGGAAGCTCTCATCTGCAACAGTGGTGCTCTCCCACAGACCTTCTGGATCGAGTGCTTTCTAACAACCGAAAGAGTTCACAACCAGGTGCAAAAATACAAAGGAACCTGCAGCCCCCAGGAACAAACATCTGCACCCAGGCCAGGATGTTGAGTACACCAGTCCCGAGGGGCAACAGAACTTGTGGTCTATGTGACAGTAATAAAATCTAAACTTACATTGGCCAGTTGTCTGCACTATCAATAAGTTATTCTCCATCATTCCAGCTCTGTAACTAACATAAGCTTTATTCCACACCTACATTACACTGATTAATGGTTAACCAGGATTCTTCTCTTCCCATCCACCGTTTGCATGCTCTGGAGGCTAACATTTTCAACAAGCTCAATAACCTATTTTTCTATAGCTTGGCGTAAGGTTTCCAGCTGAGATGATGACCATCATGGGATTTTTTTTTTCATAGTTTACATGCTAATTATTAATGTGGAGGCCTCCAGACTGAATTACAATCTGCACAGAATCAAGGACCGTCATCAAGGGTGTAAGACACCAACCTTCAGTCGCAAGCATCCCTCAGAAGAATGCCAATTTCCACGTCCTTTATGGATGTGCAACAACATAGTAAAATAAAGACAAAACATAGATCTGCTTGTGGCTGATTCATAGTTGACATGAAGCAGTTCCACTGAAGACCCCCTTAAACCAAAGCATTCCCATGTAAACAAAACTTCAACTCGCTACAAAGTAAGCTTATGCAATTGCTAATAAATGTTTATTTTGAAATAAAAAGAAGACATCTGTATATATACAGACAAGCCATAAGCCTTTGATCAACCCTACAAAGCACATCTGCATGTAACAAATGAAAATTGTCAGCCTCGTAACTTCTTTTGGAAAAAAAAAAAAAGAATGTGATTTCTCTCACACTGCTTATTTGCCAAGATTACTTACCACCCTAAAGAATACTACTTTATTTACTTAGTAACAGAAATAAATCCAAAGTAAAGCTTTGTAGCTGACAGTTAACATTGTAAGTGCATTACAAATGAAAGCAGAAATAAGGGTGTAACTACCTGGCACCCTCAGGATATCCCAGCCTTGCACCTCTTGCTTTTCTAATCTAGCACAAGTCAACAGGTGACCATACAGATTACAAGCACCAGCAGAGGATTTCCATTAGCACTAAAGCTCTTCTGCCAACCAGATGTTATTTTAAATGTCACCTATTCATTTTGGGTTTGAGTTCTACCCTACAGCACCCCGTACCTTCCGCTCCTGCACTGTTACATCACTGCAGCCCCACACAGCCCTTCAATCAGCAGCAATCCCTGTTCAAAAGGTGCCACTGGAATTCAAGACTGGGGTTAAGTGGAATAAGTATTCTCCGTAATGAGAAGATATAAGAGAACACTCTTGTACCATCTGACATTACAACAACAACATTTGTTTACATGGGTATTAAAGGGAGGTTAAATTTCAACATCTGAAAGACAAATATTCTAGGAAATAATATTTAGAGTGGACCTTGGCCATTCAAGCAGATAATCAGAATGAATAATTTACAGCCACACTTTCATCTCCACTGCAGCTGAGAAGAGCTGCATTGTAAGGTGCTTGGGGAGATGCCGACACATCTGCTCATCAAGTGGAATAATCGGGAGGACTCCAAGCAACGGTGGTCCAGTAACCTGTTTTTCTTAGGTGACGAATGGGACAGGAAGCAGCGGGAGGAACAAGGAATGCAAAAAAAAAAACCTAAGTCAACACGCTCACAGTAGGGTCAGTATTTCATCTTTTGGTAATATCTGCCTCAGAGAAAACAAGTGCTACACTGGGATTTCACCTCTAAATTGTCATGGATTGTTCCTAAAGGTAGCTCAGGGTTGAGGAAGGGAAGGGTGCCTGCTCACACCAACCTGGCATGCTCAAATGCAAGACCTCCCTACCTTGCCATGGGGATTCAGAGGCTGAGAATAACACCACGGTAGCATCGATTTATCCAGATTGCTCCAGTAACAGTAAGCAGCATGTAACAAACAGCTAACAAAGTAAATATGCATCAAAGAATCCTCCTGAAATTCAAGCAAGCCCCATCATACAGCTGGGAATCAAGCATCATTTGATACTTTTTCCAGTGATGTGTAGGAGATTGAGTTAACAGACCAAACACTAATTTTGCATAGATGTTGCTCAGGTGGAAGGATGGTGCAAGTTTCATCAGGGGAAAGCCCTGCAAAAAGATGATGAGCATCTGGAGGAGTAACACTGGCATATAGAAAACTGTCATTATAAAGTTGAGAGACAGGAGAAAAAAAATTTCTATCGTGGAGCACATTAAAGGAATCTATGTGTACAGCTAGCAACTGCCGAAAAAGACATGCAGATAATCTAGTGTAACTCTCACAAAATACAGGGAGCCACAGCATCTTGCAATAGTGTCAGGAGACAGCTATAAACAATCTCCTCCTATCATACAGACTCAATTGGTTTTGTTTATTCACATCTACAGGGGTTTTGCTTAACATCACAGTCTGTGTTTATTACCTGAAAATAGGGAAAAGCAGAGAGACATAGGTATGATTTCAAGTAGCACAATGAGGAGAGTTCCCATACAACTGGATAATGAGTAGAGTAAGAATTGCAGAATTTAAAGCCAAGATCTTCTTCCTAGCAACACTTTGTCCACTGAAGTAGCACTAGGAACATCAGTTGCAGAGCTTAAGAGTCATTCTGAACCAAGTTTCATTTACCATGTCCCAGCCACAAACAGGGGATTCCTCAATACAAACCCAATACAAGCTATTAACAATGGATGGTCCACCTATTACCTGCCTTGCCTATTACTTAAAATATGCCTTGGCTGGACAGCACTATTTTTTGTTTTAAAGAGTTTCCAAAATGCTTCCAGCATATTACTAAGCAATACAAGGCATTTCCGTATGTATACAGATTTTACCAACTGACATAGTAAGCAGCCTGAGGCAGAAGTCTAAGAAATTCATTCACAAATCCTGAATTACACATCCTGCCAAGCAGAATAAGAACTAGGAATAGCCTCGGTTTTGGTACATAAAATTCGTTTTACTTCACAGTCCAATGTATTAACTGAAGATTAGCTTTACAACACACATAAGGTAAATCAAAGCCAGCTGCACATGTCTGCAGTGTCTGTGATAACTAGATCAATTAGAAAATAGATTTTAGTTAGACCATTCTAAAATGAGATTACACTAGGCTCATACTGGGAAGTTGGGTTTCAGTAGCGCACTCCTGTAGTTTCTGTGCTAAGCTCAAAATAATACAGAAGTATCCATTGCAAAATCCCTATTAAACTGAAAACATGCAGGCCAAGAGTCAGCCCCTGACAATAGCTGCTGCTACATCCCCCCTGAAGTTCAAGGAACTTGCTCACTAACTCTGCCCTAAGGCTTCTACGAACAAAGACAGAAGTGCTTAAAGGAGGAAGTAAGCAAAAGGAAGGAGAAAGAATTTTCACAATGAGAAAGGAAATTTTTTACAGTGAGGGTGGTGAGACACTGACCCAGGTTGCCCATAGAGGTGGGCAATGCCCCATCCCTGGAAACATTTCAGGTGAGGTTGGACAGGGCTCTGAGCAACCTGCTCTAGTTAAAGATGTCCCTGCTCGCTGCAGGGATGTTGGACTAGATGACCTTTAAAGATCCCTTCCAATCCAAAGCAGTCTGAGCCTATGAGAAATACCCGGTCTTGATGCATTTCCAGTACAAGCCTTTTCTAAAGCTGCAGCTCATGGAAAGACATCTGCCTTCCCTGTCCCCTCAGCACTCCTATGGGCAACAGCAGAAGAACCCACTGGCTCAGACCTGCCCACACAGACAGCTCAGTTGCTCCAGCACAAATAGCCTGGCCCCATCCTCAGCAATACAGTTTCCAGAGAGAAATCCAGAGACTTAAAAAGCAAAATAGACTCTAAACAGAGTAGGGGGAAGGGGGAAAGAGGGGCGAAAGAACACATTAAAACCAAACCTTAAAAAAACCAACAGCCATGCACATACTCATATTCACTTAATCAACAAAAGATGAAGGAATTAGTATAGCAGCTGCTTTCTACTTAGAGCTGGGTCAGGCAAGACATAGTTAAATGATAGTGATTCAAGACAGTTTGGATTGCTTCCTTCTCTACAGTACAGAAGAAAAGATGCAATCCCCCCAAAAATGAACAGAACATTGTTCTACTTATGAAAAGTGTCTTAAGTCATTACTTTTCTTCTGTTGAGGTTTTGAAAACATCAAAGGAGGCAGAAGCACAAGTTAAAACTATTTTAAAGAGCATAAATATAACATTGTATCATTTCATTCTTCACCTTCTCTTCCTTTGCCAAATGTGTTCACACATCAACATCACAGAACACCAGTATACCACAAGCATTGAAAAAAAAAAAATCAATGTGATGAATTATGTCACTTTGGAGTTTTACAGCTAGCAACTCAAAGCCCACCTTGAAATTCTAGGTATCACAACTGTAAACCCAGTAAGTCACACTCAAACATTAGATTACACATTTTTATTAGCACAGACACCAGTTGCTCCCATTGTCAATAATAAACTGATGGATAGAAAAAAAAAAAAAGATCTTGTAAATGCTCCAGTCTTTCATAAAACTAATAGTTGTCTTTAAAAGTTAATAGTCAGTTTGTCTTGCACAAAACTTTTTAGTTCCTCTTAGCTGGAAAAATGTCTTTATACTGTTGGGGAGAAAGGTATGTGAGTGATTTTTTTAGCAATTTTGCCACTCAAAGACCTGAAGTGAGATTTTCTACTTTTGTCAGTGTGTTGTAGGCAATTTTCCCTCAGTTTTCCAAAGATAACTGATGTATTTTCCATGATGCTAGGACCACTCTAGTTCTAGGACCTGCACTTTAGGGAAAAGGGTGATTGATGAGACAAAATTAGCAGGCTGAGTCAAGTGAGCAATTAAGCGTCAGGTTAAACCTGGCGATTATACCTGTCTGAGCAAGGCTTCCATGAATTTTTCAGCTTAGATCATGCCTCTGAAGAGCATACAGAAAAAACTGCTCCATCACACACATTTTGTCTATTAACTATTGCAGGTTGTTTTAAAATTCTAATCAAAGAGCAGGTAGAGTTAAACCCAAAAAGATAACATTCCACATTATTTTAACTATGCCATACCTCATTTCCCAATTCTAACTGACACAAAGTTGTTAATAAGCTAACATTAACAGTGACTATCATTATTCACGTTAGCCAGCTGACTACACTAGAAGCAGCAGTTGTTCTTCTGCTCTATAAAAATGCAAGAGAAGCCCAGAGCCACATTCAAAGAGGTTAGTGAAATTAACATTGCTCTGCAATCAAAGTGAAAATAATAAAGGCAAGGAGGTCAAAAAACAGTTTGAAATCCACATGAAGGGCAAGAAAGTAGGGAGTGAAGCAACATAAAGGCAAAAACTATTCAGTACTTCAAACACAATGAAAGCAAGAAAAAAGATACAGAAAGTAAAGGACTCCGTTGAGAAATTTTGCACAGATCATTACTGAAACTCTTCAAAATGCAGTAAGCTCAAAACCAAATGCTGTACTAAAATAAACTAGAGAACTCAGTGGCAATAAACACATGCAAACAAGAAAATATACTCATGCCCACGTATGAGAGGTAGCACAGCATTCAGGGAGGACACTCTTCCAGTTCAAACCACAAGTAACAAACCAGGAACCAGTATCTCTCTAACACAGTTACCTCCCGAAGTGGCTCGCTGTTACAGGAAAACAAAGATCTATTCTCAAGCGATGAAGAAAGTACTGCCACCAGTGAACGCTCTTATAAGCAAGAGGAATCCAGCTTTTGAAGTCCCAAACTATACAAAGACATTTATTGTCCTAACAACCGAGGACAAAGAGTTCTAACAATCAAAAATAGAAAGCAGGCTGTGAAAGGCCAGGCATTTGCCCATCAGTATATTAAGTTTACCAATTTAGGAGGACTGAGGACAGAAAAGTAGCAGGGCTGTGTGTCCATCACCCAAGGCCAAGAAAAACATGATCCTCAGTCACAACCTGCTTACCTTCTATAGAAGGGGCCTGGTCCACAGCTGCATATAGCATCTCTTTCAAAGCCTGCAAGGGAGACAAAAAGGACTACAGTTAGTATCTAAAAAACAACCAAAAAATTACATTGCTTTGATATATCTCTTTGATAACGAAAGCAATTAAAGCTCTTTTATCCTCCAGACTGACACAGAAAGCTTTGGTACATAATGTCAACACTACCACACATATTTCTGTTTAAGAAAAGAAACACAAGTTCACATTTACTGACCGCTTTGTCTAAAGCCTATTACCTTACTAATCTATTATATTTATTCCAATCATAGCTTTCAACATCTTCCTTTGGAAAAAGGTTTTCTGGTTGGTAGGATGTTAAAGGTTTAACATTAAAACAAAAACTGTTGCGTGATACAGAAAGGAATTTGTCAAGGCAAATGGAGGAAAAGCATCCTCAGGGATTTCTTATCACTGTTATATAGGAGTACAGAACTACACATACATTCTAAAAGCTGAAGACAACATGATGAAGGAGATTAGGGAACCAGGGGCAATGGGCTTCTCTTGAGGTAGAAACTGAAGGACAACATTAACACCACCTAGAATTATTAACCAGGTCTTCATGTCCTATGGTCACCATGAGCTGCCTTCAAGGGACCACAGGAATCAGTCACTCGCCCATGCCCAGACTAGTGCAAGGGATGAGCAGTGCAAACAGCAGGACGACCAGGAGGTGAGGTGGTCCTACCATGCACCCCAGCAGTAATCCCTTCCATTACCAGAGCCAGGAGGGAGGCACTACATCGGAAACCTCATCACTTGCAGCTCCTTTTCTGAAGGCCTCTTTTCAGACAGTTAAGATGCTGGTCTTATTTCAGCCACAGACTAAAGATTTGCTCTCTCCACAACTACAAGCAAGAATCAAACTGAACTCAAATCAATGGCTGAAGGAATAGGTTCAACCACTATTTTGGAAGTAGAAGCCAACAGGAAGGGCCCATTCCTACTGCTGAGTAATTTGGTTACACACCTCCCACACCACTCAATAAAGACAAGCATCTTAATGCACATACTGAACATGAGTGTGCTTCGCACACAGCCACTGCAAAAACTACATTTTATTCCCTCACTTTTGAAATGTAACACACAAAAGTCATTTAGGTCTCACAATTTCCTGTCTCTTCTGCTTGTTTCCCCTACACATCATATACCTCTATAATCTTACATCTCTGCATTTACCATCTTGTGTATCATCATCCCCCAGGTCAAAACACCCCAGTCTAAATAACAAACTCCCTAATACCCTCAAGGCAAAACCCACAAGCTCAGCAGCTGGAAACTCAGCCCTGTTGTAACATGGTGGTTACAATCCTGCTCAGTAAATACAAGGTCTAAAGGACATGTCTGTTTATCACAAGATATCCTAGATGGCATGCTGCTCTGGTAGCTCAAACATCTCCCAAAGGTCTGGCTCCTGAGTCCACAGAGGCCTCAACAAAGGTCACTTGCATAATTGTTTTCCCAAGTGAGCCACTGCTGAACGAGCCTCGTTCCAGCAGCACAGCTCTCCTCTACCCTCAATGTTTTCTTTAAAGTTCTTTAAATTCCTCTCAAACACTGTCCACTTCAGTCCTTCTCCCCCCATGACTCACTGGCCAGCAGCACACGATCTGCCTCCATGTATCAAGATGCTCAAAAAGCCTTCCCCATTTTTCATCCTTGCCTACCTGTAACATTTTCCATGAACCACAACCACACAGCATAGGATAAATAAACCCAAAGAGACATTAAATTGAAAGTCACTGTGGTAAGAACTCCATCCCTTAGCCCACTGAGGTAAATTCACAGTGCACATCCTATCTCTGGTTTTATCAGTCATTTAAAAAAAATAAATTAAAAAGCACCACAACACTGACAGCCCTGCACTAAGCAATGTTGAAAGCTGAAGGTGTCGGTCATCCTGCAGACCTCCCCCCACGCAGACTGTCATATTACAATCTGGCAGCTGCAGGGCAGCAGATTTTGTTACTGCTTACCTGACCTATATAAGTAAACCAATAATCTGAAAGTGAAAGGCTTGGTGCTCCTTCACACCTAAAGTATTTAGTCCTCTAGGTTACAGACTTTTAGAAATGACTGTTTCCAAAAGTTATCCATCACTGCCAACTTCAAACATTTAAGAATGACTTTGTGCCTCCTTTGTGTTTCCTTAAATGGTGCTAGTGACACACCTTGCACCCACAGTAAACTTGTATAAATGTACATCAGAGAACAAAAAAAGGCAGAAAGGAAACACACTTAAAAATGCAGCTGTCAAACCGTAACAGCAATCAAATTCAAGGGCAAAAACCTTAAAATGCTCAAACAAAACTTGTTTTAAACGAGCAGCTTTCAAACCACTCATGCTCTTCTAAGACAGCCCACTAACACCCAGAAGGACAAATAGTGAAATAGCACAACAGATTTGTGTCAGGAGGTGGCAAGCCTGGGTGTGAGCTGCCTATCATGCAGCAGGCTTTGATGAGCAGAATTGGCCACTTCCCAAAAGCTGAAAGCCTGTTTCTGGAGGAGACTCCAAAGGCAAGCAGGCCTCCTCAGCTATCAGTTTCGGTTTCTCCACCTACTTCCTGCTGGAGGTTGTGGCTCAGATAAATGATTTCTAAAACCAAGCAACCTGTTTCTCTTCTCCTAAGGCAAAAGCACTTAAGCCTGGAGTCTCCTTAAAAGAGAAGGGAAGTCACCTGGTCATATCTTTTACTCATCTCTCCCACTAACTTTGCACCTGTATTGATTCTCCTTCTTCCCCAGGTGCTGCAATTTCAAAGCTATTAAGATGGTATTTTCTTTAAAAATAATATCCAAATAACATTTTTTAAAAATTGCATCAAATAAATTCAGGCCAGATTAATTGAAACAAAATTGTCATCTGGAAACTACAAAATTCCACCAAGTTTCCATCAGACATATACTTAGGTTTACAAGTCTGAGCAGATGGAGCAATACTCTCTTCTTTGTCCTCCAAGCACTCCAGAGATGGACACAAGAGCAGAGGAAATCTACAGCATGGTTTGTGGATAAACAGAGGACTAGCAACCTAACAATTCCACTGCATTGAAAGAATTTGCATTAAATGCAGTGAAGCATTAGTAACAAAACATCAGCTGAAACTCATCTATGAGTTACCTTAATCTGTTCAGTACTAGCTATGTGAAGAGAGAATTCTGTTGTCTGACACAAAAAGATGAGATTTTGTTGGTTTTCATATTGTATCTGTACACCAAAGAAACTGAAGAGTCAAAGAATGGTCCAAAACTTTTCAATGGCTGTAATCTGAAAATTTCCTTAAATTGGGACCAAAGTTGTTTGAAATTTTGGCACATTTAGCATTTAACACAATTAAGCACTTCCACAAATGAAGCATTTGTCAATACATTGTTTTAAACTCTATCATATCCAGGGAGCAGCCTGATGTCACTCGATAGTTCAACAATAAAAATGTCCCTTTACACTGGGATTATACATTACATTATGGCCAGTGGTCCTCACATGAAGCCCTCCTGATCATTTGCACTGACTGAGGCTTCAAGAACCATCAGTTGGGAATGGAGTTTACATGGCAAATGTGACAAATAAAATTTGCATGCTTCCATGCAATCCTGAGGATGGAAATCTGGAATGGAGAACCAGATCGAGTCAATTAAGGTTTGTGTAAAGCTACATGTTAACATCGACTCAGTCACAGCAAATGTCTCCCTGAAAGGCTGAACGAAACAATCACATACGTCATCGTTTTTCCTCCATTCTACAAGGCAAGTGCTCTTTCTCAGAAAGCAAACGTACAGTAGTGGTCACTGCAGAGCTTTTGCTGAAAGAAAATACGAATCTAAGCCACGGCCATCAAAATATATCTTCTTTTTGTCCATTTAAAGAAAGTAAACAGATTTTTCTCTCTAAAGCTCTTCCACTGACCAAGTGCCTGCTCTCAGTCTGGGCAACTTGCATACTTCCTACGAGCATAGTTAGGATACTTAAACAGATTTTTGTTGGAGGGAAAGATCACATTAATGGTAAGAACTTTGAGGACTGTAAATTTTTAAAGATCGCCTGAAAGTGAAACTACATTTTTAGGTATTCAAAACACAACAGTCCAATTCTTCTTCCTGACGTTATCAGCAACAGCTTACACCTTCCTCCTAGTCTGATGGGCAATTTATGCAAGGCAAAGCTTCTCACAGAGCATCCCATCAAACCAGAGACACGTCACCCGGTGAGGATCTCCTCAAGCTACCTGGGTCTTACCACATTTCAGGGCTGTCTGACAGCAGGAGTCACCTGCTCTACAGTGGAAATAACTACAAATATCAGAGTAGAAAGATAAGATGACTACATGCAAGCTTTATTTTATGGAATTAATTAAAGCCATTTCTATACCATCTTCTAGTCCTTTCATCAGCATCATGAACTCGACACAGGAAGTTCCTGGAAACAGGAATAATCTTTTCAGAGTTAAAAACCTACATAACAAGATCTCTGACTCTGAAGCAGTGCTTGATTACTGCTTTAATGAAGAAGGAAAAGATATAAACTATTGGATGACAAAACATTCTAATGCTATTAAATATACATATAATTTTTAAAGTTTTGCTGTGATGCGTGCTGTAAGCAATGCTGCACACAAGCAACAAAAGCTGTGCTTAGCCCCATGTTTGCTAATCAACAGCTCAGAATTTCTCTGGACAAAGGAGGGCTGTGCGCTTCTTGCCTCAAGTATCACCAACCAGTAAATTGAGGTAGCGCCAGCCTTTTATGCACCGCACCCACACGACCACCAGTTACTGAATAATAAATGCCAGACTCTGCCATCACTGTAATATGCATGAGCGGGAGGCTGACTCGCGTTCAGCCAGCTGAAGCAAGCGGAACAAAGAGTTTTGAAATTTATTACTAAGAAGGGGGGTGGGAGGGGTATTTTCATTCACTCTAAGTTAAGATACTGATCTAAGGATGAGATTGGTTGAGGTCTAGAAAGAATAACAACTTGAAGGAAGTTTTTACTGAAATCTGCCTGTATTTTAAATTGGGCTGGGGGAAGGGAGGACGATATAATAATACTGCCCTAGTTAAAACATCTGAAAATTAACCTTCTGTAATGAAAACAGTGGCGAATAAGCAGCAGAGTTCTTCACTCATTAATCAAGGCATCATAGTTCACTGGGTCTTCTTTACCCTCCCTCTGCATCTGTCTGGTCAACATGTAGCCAAATCCTTTGCCCTTCTATTTCTTCCTTGCTTTCCCCTCCAACCCTTCTCTTAGGAAGAAACTCAAGTTTTCTGTGTCCAGGAACTCTTGCACAGATAACCCATCAGAGACATGATGCAGAACTAAGCTGATACTTTATCAAGACAATGGATTTCCCCCTTCTCAAAGACTGATGCATTATTTGGTCACCTAGTTCTACAAATAAGGAGATCACAGTTTTGTTCTAAACTCCGATCTGACTGTAGTTTTTATTTAAACATTCATTCCTTTGCAGTCAGGTAAAGGAAAACAAAGGAACAGCCAGAACAACAGATATAAACTTTACAAGTTCAACATTATAACAAAGCAAGCTAAGAAAAATGTGATTTTCTTTGCAAATGCAGACAGATTAATAGTCATACTAGAAATAAATCACTATTATAGCCCCAGAGAGAAAACACAGGCCTTCAAATGATAACAAATGCTGTATGGTTTTGACTGATTCAATCAGTCAACAAGTTTTGCTGATCACGGCTCCCCTACAGTCAGCTTTCCATTGTCCATGTTTAATTATTACTTGTGGAAAAGACAGACATCGTTAGCACTAACCACTTCTATTGCTAATGCTGAAATAGGAAGCGGTTTTCCTAGAAATAACCACCTCGAGCTTCACCTAGTTAAGCTGAAGCCAAGCACTGCTACAAAAATTTGAAATGAAGCAATCGGTGTGACCTTTAGAAAGCTGGCATGGTAAAAACTGAAAAGCTGTATTTGGCGACCAATTCACGATTAATGCAGGAGAACTTGTGTGCCAACGGTGTGTATGCATGTCCCGACGGGAGCAGTTCACCTGAAATCAAGTCTGAAAGCAGGAGATGCAAGCCTCAGTGGTTTGATTTAAAATAAATAAATAAAGATAATTAAAAGGCAGTCGATGCCCGGTTCGCTGCCCTATGTTGAGTCACCCAGGCAAGCTGCAAGCATTGCCACGGGAGGCTGCGGCCCTCCGCAGGGCAAGGCTTGCGGGAGGGGGAGGCTCGGCCTCTGGCTGCAAGGCGGCGGGTGCTTCCAGCCAGCCCCCCCAGCCGCTCCCGCCCTTGGCAGCCGCGGATGGAGGCTGCGAACGGCCTCTCAAAGTCACCGTGCGGAGAACTGGCGGTGGTGCTGAAAAACAGCCGCTACCGACAGCGGGGCTGCGGCCGGTGACCGGGGGCGGGGGGGCGATACCCGGGAGTCGGGCAGTGCCCAGCCCTGACCTGCGATACCCGCCGGTCCGCGGTTCCTCCGACCTTTGTCCTGCACCAAAAGGTTACGGGCAGCAATTAACTCGTTAATTAGCCACTCGGCTCTTCTCCGCCGAGGGGTCCCAAGCCGCGGGGGACGGCAAGAGCCGCGACCTCCCGTCGCGGCGGATAAACTCGCTGTGCTCTCGCACCGTCCTCCTGTCGAGAAAGCCGGCGGGAAGCTGCCGCCCGCCGCCGGAGCTGCCTCGCTCTCCACCGGTATGCGCTGGAGGACGCCCGGGCGCTTCCTCCGAGGGGACGCCGGGGAGCGGAGCCGGCTCCATACACCCACCCGGCGGCGGTGCGGCCGTACCTCATACTGAATGTACTGCTTCCGCCACTCCGGGGTGATGTGCGCCGCGAGGTGCTCGGCGAACTTCATCCTGACGCCGGGCCGGAGCCGTCGCCGCGCTCGCTCAGCACCTGCAGAGCCGCCTCAGCGGCGCTCGGCTGNGCGGGGCGGGGCCACGCGGGGCGGGGGCGGGGCCGAGGGCATCTTGCCCAGCTCCCTGCCCGCCGGGCGCGCGGACTCGGGGGGTGGCGGCGCGAGGCTTCCTCAGCGCCGAGTGTTCCCCTCCTCATTTTACTGTTCCCGCTCGTTTTGGGGGTGGATTTGAGCCCCGGCGCGTCACCTCAGTCCCTCAGGCTCTCCAGCCCAGCCCCGTCGTGAAAGATGGCAGCTCTGGGGCAACATCGAGCTGAACCCTGAACGCTTTGGGGCTGGATGGGATGGGATGAGGATGGGGTTGGGGATAGGATGAGATGGGAATGGGAATCAAATGGCTGTGGAATAGGATGGGGATGAGGGTTAGGATGAGGATGAGGATGGGTACGGGATAGGAATGGGATACGGAGTAGTGCAGCAGAGAGAGCAGTGTGCGTGGGGGGAAAGAGGTGGGGGATAGAGAGTTATTAGCCAGGAAGAAGAGATATAGTAAGGATGGAGATGGAGAGGAAGAGCAGGAGAAGACACATGATGAGTGAGAATTGAGGGAGAAGGGAAATGAGGTTGATGGACCACAAAAAAACAGGGGGATGGAAAAGGAAGAGAAGACTGCGTTTGAGATTAATTTTGGTTTTCCTTTAAGCCTCCCAACCTCCAGCACAACTTCAGGTGATAGTTTTCAGCTTTTTCCTGTAGCTGCACTACAGCCGATCCCATCCCAGCTGCCAGCAGCCACCCAGAGCATCACTCCCACCAACGTCTGCAGGAGCAGAGCTCATTTGCTGCAGTGATTTATTGGGACCCTGTCACAGGCCAGGGAACTCTGATTTGCGAGGGCTCTTACCCACATTGAGATTTATCCAGCAGTGACAGCGGCAAATGCAGCAGTGGTGCTTGCTGATACCATCTCTTAATTATGTTTGCAGAAAACCCTTTAATGAATAGAACTTTAGTGCCCTTCATCTGAAACTTCACACTCAGCAACCTGCCCGGCATTGATCTCAGCGTGAGCCGACCACTATGTTACAGCTTGACTTACATTTAGCAGATCACCAGCTTTTTAATGCATTACCTTTGCAGGCTTGTTCCTGATAAAAGCAGTCTGGGTCTGAGCCTGCTCCCACCACAATCATTGGCACTGACTTCAGTGGGAGCAGGCATGAGCTTCGTCTTTGCAGCTTCCACCCTTTGAATGCCGTCAGGCTTCCAGAGATAACATGGAGCATGGAGGGAGGAGAACGGATTAAGAAATAAGTATTCTCTTTACTATTTGCTGAATGCGTTGCATAAAATATGTCCTGTGGTGCGTAATAAGTGAGTATCTTCCAATATGGCAGCTTGCAAATTCAGAGGCTGAAAATCAGTCATTTGTACCTTTCTTCTGTACCTCAGAGAGTTTTTTATTCACCAATAACTGCTATTTATTTATTTAATCCAAATAAATGCTATTTATTGGTATTAAACAAAAACAGACAATAGCAGGGGAGGCAGGGCAGAGGCTGGACTCCTTCTTACTCACCATTACCATGTTCTTTAGCAACAGCTCTGTTCAAATATCTGATTGGCAAAACCCTGCCTCCCGTTATCAGACACCCTTTGGGACCATACTTGGCATCATAACAGTGTTTCACTGCCCTACTGGGACTCGGGGCTTTCCAGCTTCTCAAAATGTTTCCAGACTCTCTGCTCTGCACATCCAGGGTCTTGGGGAGAAAGGCAGGGAGGAGGAGAAGGCAGGAGAAGCCTTAAATGAAAGAGGAAAGGCCACTGCTGCCCACGGCCAGGATGGAGGGCAGGCAGGAGGAATGCAGACAGTGCATCCCAGCAGAGGAGGGATGCTGATCCCAGTCTCAGGTCTGGATCCTGGTCCCCATGCCTGGCTTGTAGCAGGCTGCCACATTCACCTCATTTTCACTCTTTTCCAGGGAAGAGTTTGCATTGTGATTTTTCCCCCATGTTGTTGTAACTAGGAAAAAATAGAAGAAGCAATGTTATTTGCATTTTTAAACCAAGCAAGGAGAAGTCAGGAGTGGGCTTTCCGCCAGTGCAGTCTGGCACTTGCTTTGTTAAGAGCATATAGAATAATTTATAAATAGCATGGTGTTTTTTATAAAAAAAAATAATTATATTTTTAAAGATCCTGCATTGCTGGGGAAAAGGAGTCTTCAAAGGAGGCTTTGGAAAAAGAGTCTTGTAGAGGGAAAATTTTCTTTAATGGCACTCATAAAATTGCAGAGAGGACTGTTTTCCATAGCAGAAGACAATGCAGGACACCCACAGACAACCATTTCCACACCTCTCTTCCCACCTCCTCCCTAGGCAGCTGACTTTTAAGATGCCTGGATATTCAGGGGCTCGATCTGTCGGTGGGGGGATGTTTTAGCAGCGCGACCCTCCCTGGCCTTATGAGCAAGGCAGGACACGCTGAGCCGGGGCCACAGGGTAGGTTAATGCCTGGGAGAGCAGGGAAGGTAAATTCATCTGTTCTTCATTGAAACCAGAAGAAATAATGCCTGAGCCAGGGGGTCTGAGAGCAGCAGCATGCTCCTGACCTCAGCAAAGCTGCTCTCTGCCACTGCAGAGGTGGCAAGAGCATCATGTGAGAAAATGGCTTTTCTCTGCATCCTCTGTTGCCCTGCCCAGGCTGTGATTCCCACTCCCGAGGGAGGACCAGGGGCTTTACCACCACCAGTTGGAAAAGAAAGGGGGGAATAAATAAATAGAGAAGTAATAGCAGGTCAGGGACAAGCTTGGCACGGAATGATGAGGGGATTTAGTACATCACACCAAGAGATGCTGCCGTGCCTGCCAGGATCAATAGAGCAGCAGCCCTGGGCTTCAGACACCCTCGGTATTCGCCAGCCAGCCCCAAACACTCCCATTATCTGCTTCATCAATACTGGTCTTGAGAAACACAATCAATATATTAGATTTCCCAGAGACAATGGTGCAAAATGCACAAATCCTCCAGCAGCCTGAGCTGGATCTATTGATTTTTCACGTATTTTCCCTCCTCGCCTGGTACCGGTGGAGGACGAGAGTGTGATGATGAGCGTCAGGAGCCAGGGGAGTCTCAGACCCCAGGGCAGAGGCATAGGGTCAGACTGGAAGCAGCATGGCCCAATCCATTGGGAATTGTCAAGGCGTTTATATACTCAGGCAAGCTGCCTGCAGCAGGTTTTATAAGCCAGGAGGAGCAGTGGTTTCCAGGCAATAATACTAGGCCTGATTACAGTAGCAGGGATATAGGTACCAATCCAGTCTCTTTCAAATTCTATCCCAGCAGCCATAACCTCTTGCAGCTCTTCTGAGCAGGGTAAGATGGTGCTTTCATTCCTGTTTCAGTGGAAGCCAGGATGGGACCTACCAGGAGGGGACACACCTGCCTCCACTTGGCTGCAGGTGGGTCACTTTAACCATTGTCTGAATTTGATCCACTGGGACATGAACCCATCATAGAGGTGGACTTAGGACTCAAGATCTCCAACAGCCAGCCCCAGGAATGGGACAGCTCCGTCCCCAGCTGCAAGCACATGGGCATGTGGGTCTGTGAGCAGTAACCATGCCCTGCCAGGCTTATTTATTGCCTCCTCTGCACTCTCTAGGGCAGGATTTGGCCCATACATTGCTCAGCCAGTGTCAACATGTCTGATCTTAAAAATCCCAAGATTGGGCAAAGTGTACCTCTGACTGCAAGCCTGCGTGTAGAGGCACAATTGTTACCAAAACACGTAGGGATGCAGAAACCCGGAGCAAAAAGCCAAAGCAGCAGCAGCTCCCCTTTGCCAGGAGCCTGCCCCGTGGGGGGAGCAGGGCTGCCTCCGCTCATCATCTGACCCCCCGACCAGGCTGACCTTTCCCACGAGCTGAGTCACGACTGACATATGCATGGCTGCTTGCACGCATCCCCACTGCTTTGCCTGAGATCGCAGAGGTGTCCTGCCTGGAAACCCAGCCAGGGAGTAAGAGAAAAACCATGTGCCCAGGTGGTTTAGGTCAAGGTGCCCCTGCCAGGTCTCTTCCAGCCCTCTCCAGTGCTGTGAGGGGTGCAGAGTCCCCCAGCACTGTAGAAGGATGAGCCCCAAGAAGCTGTGCTGGTGGTGCTGGGCCAGGGACTTGCTGCGCTGTCTTACAACCCGGAGCAGATGGGGAGGTTCCACACCCTTTGCTGGCGTGTAAGTGATTGCTCCTGGATCGTTTCTAATACATATATATGTGTCTGGTTTAATTTATGCACGCTTGCTTTGTGTGAGAAGACAGCAGCTGACCAGTGGCTAAGAGAACTGAACACCCCAAAAAGGTCTAAAATTAGAGAAGGAACAAGAGCTGCTTCCTTCGAGCTGTCTGGGCTGCTTCCAGGAAAGCCCTGGGAAGAGCCTCTGCCCTCTCTGCTCTGTCTCCAGGACTGTCTCACTGCTAAATCCCCTTCCTCTCTGGTTGCAGCTGGGGGAAGTGCAGCATCTGTCCCCCACCAGCACCTCTCCAGGTCTGTGGCATTGCCCTGTCATGCCCTGGGGCAGGATGGACCCTTATCCCTTTGGTATATTTTCCAGGGGATAGAGGCTGGTAAAGTGCCAAGTGGCCTTGGGACCGTCCCCATCCTGTTTACTCCAACTTCACCTGCCTCATTAAACATGCTCTTGCCTCCACATCACCATTCAGGCTGCTGGTGCCTTCCCAGAGGAGATGTACCACACAAGGGGGGCAAAGGAAGGGTGGCAGCATGAAATAGCAGGAAGGGAGGTGACCTGAAACAAGAAACAGCATCCCCAGAGCTGGCACAGCCAATGCCACCATCCCGCCAGAGTCACAGCAGGTTGCAAAGGAAACATGAGATATCAGCACATCTCAGTATATCAATGCTGCAGGCACGAAGCTGGCACAAGCACAATAAAGCGTCAGCGTTGGCAGTGGCACTGTGCTCCCTGCACGAGTGACCAGCTCTTTCCCTCCCGCTGCCCAGGCAGGAGCCCACACCAAGCCACTCTCTCTGCTCCAGAGTCAGCTGGATCCAGGGATTTGGTGTAGGGTTGGGGCAACCACCTTTTTCTGTGCCATCCTTGCAGTCATTGGACTGTGGATACACAAATGTTGGAGTTGTGCCTTGGTGCTGGTACAAAGATGCTTTATGTTTGGCTGGAAAAGGAGAATAGACCATACCCCCATGTGACACCATGTATTGGTGTAAGCACATGCTGGAGGGCACATCATTGAGATTCTCTGCACTAAATCTGTGTTCCTTAACCAAGATGTCTGCAATGGCAATAAAAAGCTAAGTGCAAGCGAGGTTGAGGTGTTTGGTAATAGCAATAGCAGAAATCTCCAAAGCTGGCCAGACTTTCTGTGAGGTTTTAGAAATCCTGCCATAGCTTGTGGGTTTTTTAACAACCTCTGAACCTTATCAAAGTGCACAGAAGGCCAGAGGTTTCCTATTTGCAAGGGCCCTGTTAGGAAAACAACAGCTGCTCCTGCTGAACCTGGCTTGACCCTGCCTGGTTTGAGCCCTGCATCGTGAGCACCCTTAGGGTGGTCAACTTCTCCCAATGTCCCCAGTGACGTTGCAGGGCACAGACCTTGGCCTCAGCAAGTCTGTTTGGTGATCTTCTGGGATAATGCTGGGTTAGGCTGTTTTTCCATGGAGGGTCTTGCTTGGTCTCGAAGGAACATGTCTCCAGGTTGCATTCCCCTATGCATCAGAGTTGAGTGCAAACCATCTATAGGTGCTGTAATACACAGCTCCAGGTCCTGCAGCCTCAGGACAGATGTAGATTGGAAAGAATCATTTAAAGCAAGTGGGGGCATATCCCAAAGGTGCTTGTGCCTCCGGGACAGAGAGCAAGAGGTGGAATGGCAGCTGGGTTCCCAGCCCAGCAGTGGGCTGGGGAGCGACTGGGCTGAGTTTGTGCTGAGGACTCCACATCTGCTCCCAGCCAGCTGCTCAGAGAACAACTGCTCTGGTCTCTGACAGCAGCCAAGGACTGGACACAGCTTGGCTTTGTCCTCACCGTAGAAATTTGTCATGATGCTGCAAACTGCATATATGCAGAAACCCCACAGCATTTCTGAGTGCCTCTGCCCAATGCCAGCAGATTTGGCAAGGCAGCCTGAGAACCCCATCCCTCGTGGTTCCTCTCTGGTTCCAGACATTGTCATGATTTTGTATCTGGTAGGAATTAGTCTAAACCCCTTCCCTTGCACACAGGGACCACCAAATGTGCAGGGGCAGGAGCTCTGATGCCTGGGCTCATTCTCATCAGGGCAATGAGGAGGGGACACTGGTTGTCCTCTTCCTCTGAACCACCTCAGCCTGCCTGGTCAGGACCTGCTGGCCTGCAATCCCAGCCCTGCCTGCTCTATTTTACAGCCAAAACAAGCCATAAATCTCCTTCTGCAGAGCTGGAAGGTGCAATTGCTTTTCTGCCATGCAGGTTTTTCCTTGCGCGACTTGTAGCATCACGTGAGGAAAATCTGTAAGTAAAAATCAGGCTGGAGCCATTTATAACGGCAGTGCCATGATTGCTACTGCTGACAGCTGCAATTACAGACACTTCCTTCGATTGCTCCTCACTGAGAGAGAACGGACACAGTACCAAAGCAGGGAAGGGGTTGGGAGCAGCTTTTCCAGAGCTGCATTCCCTCTCCAGTGATCCTTGTCACCCATGGGCAGTGCTCAGGGAGGGTGTGAGGGGGGAATGTAGGATGGGGAGTAGCCCCCAGGGGGGAGGGTTTGAGGAGGGATGCAGGATGCTCCCCAGTAAGGAGAGAACATCAGCTGGTGCTCACCTCTGTGAGCAAGGACATCAGCTTGTGCTCACCTCCATGGGCATAACATCAGCTGGGCTCTCACCTCTGAGGGCAGGACAGGAAATTGCCCTGGGGCTCTGCAGGGACAGATGGCAGGTCCAAGCACTTGCCAGGGAAAATGCTGCTGGTGGCCCCAGATAATCCCAAGGTGAGCAGCAGGTGAGGGCAGCATTCCTAGCAGGTCACACTTGGGCACTTCTTTCCAATGCTACAGTCTAGATCTCCTGCCTGTGAGATGTTCAGTGTATGCCAGGCGCTCAGTGGCCAGGGAGCCGCTGGGGGACTGGGGATGCAGGCACCAGAGGGATGGAGAGGACCTTGCCTGGGGGAAATGAAGAGCAAAATGAGGGAGTCTGTGGCCTTGCAGTGACAGGGCAGTGACAAATGGAGCCATTACTTGCTGTCTGCTGCTGTGTGGAGATGTGAGACAAGGAGAGCTGGCAAGAGACAGAGGAGCATGGAGGTAGCAGCCCTGCAGCAGCTGAACCTCAGCAGGGTTTTCCTGCTGAATGCCTTGGCTCTCTCTTCTCTGCGCAGTTTCAGGGGAACTAAAAAATCTGGAAGCAAGCTAAATTTCATAATTAACTTAGGTGGAAAAAAAAAAACTTTAAGAAGTGACTTTATATTTTGTTGTTTTCAATGAATAACACACAGGGTTTTGTTTCAAAACTAAGGGCTCTGATGCTGTTTTTGCACAGGCATGAAAAAAGATGGGAAATAGGATGGATGGAGCAGGAGGCTGAGTAAAATGAAACAAAAATGAAGCTTTTTGTGTTTGTTCCACAACAAGCAAGGTCAAAAATTCCTCCTTATGTTTTTCCTTTGAATTTAGAAAACAAAATACCATACAAAAACTCACCTGGCTGCCCCAAACTGAAAGGACTTAATGGTAAGATATCATTCTTCATGGAAAGATCCACTATTTGCACAGCTCCAGCTGCAACCTTTGAACCGCTGTCTGGCTGCCGTGTTGCAACCACACTGTTGCTAGTATCAGCCCAGCAAGGCTTCAGGCACGCCTGGGGAGCAGCGCTTGTCACCTAGCAGAGGAGTTTTTCCATCAGCATTCAAGAGGTGTAATGATATGCTTGGGAAAGGGGAGATTTATGCACTTCTGAGCAGGGTTATACATTTCTTTTCCATCGCAGCTACTGATTTGTATTCACCCCGGCGCAGGAATTTATGGAAGGAGGCAATTGATGTTTTATTGATATCTAAAAAAACTATATGATGGATGTGCTAATTACACGTTTTTCTCCCAGGTCCCCTTTATTATACACAAACAAACAGCTCTGGTGCTGTAATGAATACAGGTAAAATGTGCAATGGATCTGAACTCCATGGATATGATGCAAGTGAGGGAGACCTTGCTTATGCCGGGGCAGAGACATCAGCCCTTTGTTTTGCTTCTTCCTCAGCCAGTATTGAATTTTGGTTTCCCGTTGCCTGTGACTCCATTTCCATTTCATGGAAATGACCTCCCTTGTCAGGGACAGAGGGGCACAGCTCTCACAGCCACACTGCGGGCTCCTGGCTGCTACAGCATCTATCAGCTCCCAAAAATATTAAAGATGGGGTGTGTTTGCTCTGCCTTGCTAACAGGGGACACATGCACAAGGTGAAAAATGAGCAGGTTTTATTTTACCTGTCTGCTAAGGCAGTGAGCATGTGAAGTAGAGGGGCAGTGGCGGGTGGTCGTCTCCCCTCCTCCCTCTCCCACTGCAGGGGCAAAGGTGAGCTGAGTGCTGTGACATATATTATGCATAGCAATAAATGTAAAAAGTCCATATTCCAGATGGAAATCACAGCTCGAGGTAAGCGCACACCACCTAGTTCCTGCCTGATGAACTGGGCGCTGCTCCAGCCTGAGCCCCATGCAAGCCCTCCTATGGGTCTGGGCAAGGCAGGATGATGGCTCTGCTCAATGCGGAGAGGGAGCTGTGCTCCAGCACATGCTTTCTGCATCGGGATTTGGGGTTTGGGGAACCACCAGAGTAGCCAAAGGACCTTCTTAGTGCAGGACCTGGAATAGATACAAGAGGTGGTAGCACCATAGAAGAGATGGTGGGATGGAGATGGAGCTTGAAGCATCACGCTGGCGTGCTGTCTGCCAGAAACTCACAGCATGGCTTGATTTTTCACAGTGAGGACTTTGTGATCTTGAGGGCCAGGAGAAAAGCTCTCAGCCATCAGTCTCATCTGTCCTGCCAAGAGGAGGCTTTGGCAGGCAGCTGACACCTATGCAGCTCCAGGCTTCTTCAGTGTGCAAAGCCTGGCCTAGCCTGGGAGTCTCTGGCTTTGGGGGGCTTGGTGGTGCCCCACGGGGGTGTTTGGCAAAGGCAAAGGTTCAGTCAGGAGAGAGTCCCCCTTGGTCCTTCCTGTGCTCCAGCACAAGGATGGTGACAGGCACGATAGGGAAGAGGCTTTTACCTCGAGGGCACTGGGGTCAAATCTCCCAAGAAGAAACAATGAGGGAGACAAAAGAGATGAGGGCTACAACAGGTAGCCTGGAAGAGCTCAGGAGACAGGAGGGGACATTTATTAAGCAGATGCTCTGGTCTACCCACAGAAGAGCTTGGGGCTGTGCCATGGGTGGGAGCGTGCCTGGGCTTCCTCTGCTCCCCATGCCCCTCGCCATTAGGAAGACACACGTGTCCCCAGCATGCAGCCTCCTCCTCTGTAGACAGGTGCCTCCTGCAGCAAAATGCATGGCCACAAACCAAACAGATCTTAATTGCCTCTTTCTCCTTTTGTTGTGGGGAAAAAAAAAAGTAATCATAGTTTAGGTCACAGGGATCCCTTCAGATGTTCCTTTCAGGCTGGCCAAGGTTTGGTGTGCACAGTGGCCTCTGCCCTCTGCAGAGGGACAGTGACAGGTCTCCAGGCTGGCTGGCAGAATTGATATGATAATTATACAGGGATGTTTTTTCCCTGCTCAGCACTACTGGTCACAACCTGTTATTGTGTTTCTGCAATCCCAGTGCTGGACCTGGGGCTGGCCCACATGTGTAGCTCATGCCAGAGTCCTGCACGATTTTCTTTACCACTTGGTGCCCCCAATGCTTCTGGTTTTGTGTGCTCTGCAGCCAAGGGCTGGGAGAATGGGCTAGATCCAGCCCAGCTCATACTGGGATGACTGGGGCTCTCCCAGCCCTGCACCTCTTCATGTTTGCAGGGAGTGGCTGGCGCATCTGGCACAAAGGCATTGGCACTGGTATCCTCTGATCCCCAGTCCCGCCCTTTCCCAGGCTGCTGGGACCAGCAACTAAATCAACCTTATCCCACAGAGCAGGTGCAGCATGTCTGAGCCCAGCATCCCCATCCTCATCCATGCCAGACTCCTAAAACATCCATGGATGCGTTGCATCAAACCTGCTCCCACGCCTGCCAAAGCGAGGGGGTGGAAGGAAGGATCGGGTCCTCAGTGCAGTCACTCTTTAAAAGAAAAGGCAAGGAAAAAGTGAGAGAGATCTAGTAGGAGCTCTAAGCGTTCTAGCAAAGAAACCCAGCAAGGTAGCGAGGCCTTTCTCACCATGGAGATGAGCTGGATAGCGTGCGGAGGCTGTGTGCTTCAGTTAATTTGCTGTGAATACTTTTTCCAAGCTATTCAAAGAGGGTTTCATCCTGCCAGCCTGCCCAGCTTCCTGTCCCTTGCTGAACACTGGCAGGCTCGGACCAGGCAATGCTTCCCCATGGCGAGGGGGGCTGGCCAGGGTGACACAGCCAGCTGGATGGAGCCAAATGGCTTCTGGTGGATAGTGGTGGGGAGGACAAGATTGCTGTAAATATTGTGGTCTGCTTATGAGGCTGGGTGTTAATCATGCACCAATTTTACATTCACAAGTGGCAGAGCCAAGCTGTTTCTGCCTTTTCCCTCCCTTCCCAGTTCAAACCGGGGCTTTGTCCCCCCTGCACAGGCGAGGAGGCTGCGAGGGCCACAGACCTGCTCACAGGGCACCCTTCGTTCCCTCAGCAGGTGGTCCTGGGCAGAGTGGACACTTGCAGGCACGCTCAGGGCTCCAGCACAGCTCAGCCCACCTCTGCTCTGGTACTGAGCAGAGACTGGGGCCCCACCACCTCTCTTGCACATACTGGGATGTGGCAGTGCCCTCCTGCTCTGTGCAGGGCTCTGGTGTAGCTATGCTCCCATGGTTGGACCCTGACCCACTTCTTGTATGCACAGCCCAGGGACATTGCCATGGCATGGTGGCCCAGTGGGAAAACGGTGGTGGCCCTGCAGAGCCATATCCAGGTGCTCCAGTGATGCTCCAGCTTGCTCCCCTGGCTGTGTTGGGGCTTTTTTCCCCACTAAGAAAAACCTCTCACACCCAGTGAGGCTGTGAGGGGAGTAAGAGAATAAAAGCCAGTTTATTTCTAGTTCTAATGGAAGGGGTTTTTTTCCACAGCTCCTACATTTCCTCCTGCAACCCCAGGATGGAAAGATGGGTGAATTGCTCACAGGCTGTATGAGTGAGTCTGTAGTGGCTGGGATGTGGTCAGGAGACCACAAGCAACTATGTAGATGGACCATGTCATGCACAGGATGCACCTTCATCCCCATCCTCCTTCTTCCTCATCCTTGTGCCCAGGGCAATGAGAGCACATCCAACACCCAGTGAGACAAGGACCTCTAAAACCAGGGTGCAAAACCCCAGCTTGCTGCTCACCCCTCTTCACCCCACCTGTAAAATGAGGTCATGCTGTGGGGCAGACCCCCACAAGACACAGCGGGATGGCGGTGACCAGCGTGACCCAGACAAGGGGCCCAGAGGCCGGAGGAGCAGTCGGTCGGGGCGCTGCCAGGGTGGCCAAGGTCTCCCCGGGGGAACTAGGGCTGCCATTTGCTGAGCCCGAGGGTGGAGAAGGGAGATGGACTCGACAGCTGGGCCAGGGAGGGGGAAAACTTTCCGCCCGAAGTAGATACCGGTCTAAATATAAACGGCCTTTGGGCTGGCGCTTGACCAGGACCCCCTGGGGCGGCGCCTGGGCCACCCCCGGGCACCCCGCACCCGCATCCCGGGGGATGCTGGCTGCCATCCGGCTCCCCCCGGGGGGTCCCCCGGCCTGGAACGGCGGGCGACCTGCGAGTGCCCTCCAGCGGCAGCAGGGACGCGGCGGGTCCCGGCCCGGCCAGCGGCACCGGCAGCGGCGGCACCGGCCCCCGGGACAGGACTTCGGGGGATGCGAGTCCCGGCCAGACGCGCACGGGGGTTCGAGGAGCTCGGGCTGGAGAGCGGGCGGCTACATTTGGCAAAGGTTATAAAAAGCTTGAGGGTGCGCACAGCCCCTTCACCAAGTGTTCCTCTTTAAGCACCATCGGCAGTGCTGCCGGCGGGGGTTATAAATCCGAGCTCAGGACGCATGTCGCTCGCTTGTGGACGTGTTGCTGTTCGTGGCCTTATGGCCGCCCCGGAACCCTCGGGCGCAACTCGCGTTTCCCGCGGGCGGCCCTGCCGCGCGTACCGAGGCGTGTGGAGGAGCGGCGCGGCGGGCGGACCTGGGCGGGTGGCGGGCGGCCATGGCGTCGCCCCCGCTGGCGGCGGCAGGGAGCGGCGGCACGGAGAGCTCAGGATCGGAGGAGACGGGGCCGCCGGGCCGCGACTTGGCTGCACTATTCGAGCAGGCGGCCGAGCGGCTGCCGACGCTGCTGCCCGCCGCCAGCAAGGAGCAGCTACTCTACCTGTATGCCCGCTACAAGCAGGTGAGGCGGGACCGGGGCGGCCATGTCCCGATCCGCGGCCTGGCTGCAGGCGGGACGTGAGGCCCGGGCAAGGAAGCGGGACTGGAGGCGGCCTGGGACCTGAGAGGCCAGGACCGGGGCCGGGGTTCACCCAGCTCTTACCCCAGCCTGCATGGCTGCTGCACAAAATGGGATGATGCCAAGTGGGAAGAGTTGTGTCGAGGGTGTGAGAAATAGCGGTGCAGGAAGGTTTTGGTCTAGCACCAAGTTGGATGCCACCAGCTTTGCCTGTGGTGAAGGTAGGTGTGGTCTGGTAGGACAAAGCCCTGATAAATTCGTCGTGCTGGTTGTGATTCCTCACCTCTCCTCCTTGCTCAGCATGGGCAGCCCTACCACTGCACCACTCATCTCTGCTGCCCATACATCGCTTTGGCTCCAGTGAACCACATGGTGGAGCAAAGTTGGATGTTGGTGTGGAGGATTTGCCCTTTATTGTTGGCTGTGATGGGGCCTTGGTGGCCTGTCTGAGTGGCTACAGATTCTTTGTGGCATATCTTGGCTGGTCGCTGCCTTACCAGTGTTTGCTGGGCTCCATATGTATGCTGGATGAGCCGACGGACCTGTGAGGTAAGGTGGTTGAATGGTTTGGCTACTGCTGGTGCTCACCTCTCCATTAGAGACATTGGGGATCTGCAATAATGACCTGTGTGTGATCATTAAGTTTTTAGGTGTTTGATGTGACCACATGAAGTATGTGCCTTTGCAGATCTTTCCATGGGTGGCTTTAAAGTGGACTGGGAAGCTAAACCAATGGGTTCAACTTACAGTGTTAAGCATGATTCCTTTTGTCATTGAATTGAGCATGCATCCTATGGGAATACACAGTGAGACTCTTTCCAGCTCCTGTGGGAGAAGTTGCATAACACAAACAAGCACCAGTTAAGATACAAAGGGCTGTAATAATCATCTAACGTGGAGAAACAAAAAAATTGTAAATATTGTTACACTGGAAGAGTAAAAATACAAATATGACTCAGATATGTGGCAAGAGTTGCTGCCTTGACTTGAAAACTGAATCCCACCTGGTTTGGATTAATAGTTGAAGCTGAGTGTGCACATCTTCCTGGTGATGTTCCTCCCATGTATAATACCCTTGTCCTACTACTGCCACTCCTAAGTGCTTTCTTTTTTTAATGCAATATTTAATTATCTTCTATGCTGGTGGCTCCTAGGCTATGCTTTGTGGACCATTAATTGTATTAAAAGTGGACTGTTCACATGAGGTTTTGTTTTCAGACTTTTCTAGTGCTTAAACAGGTCTCCAGATTTCCCTTTTCCTTTTGTAAGAAAAAGGAAGGTAGAAAAAAAAATACTAGGAGAACTTTCAGGAACAAGAAAACTATGCCTAGGATGGGATGAAAAAGAGTGTTTTTTCTCTTCTGTAATTTTTTTTGTCTGCACTTTCAGGAGATTTGTGGCAGATAATCTCTTAGTTTTCTCAGTTGCAAATGCTTTGTAACTGTCCTAGGTGGAAATAGGAAGACATCACTTGTATACTAGCTTGTGACTGTTAACAGACTTCAGAGCATTTCATGATGTTAGCTCTGTAAGACCAGTAACATTTAATGTCAAAAATTACTTAAATCAGAAGCTATTTCACAACATTTTGATGCAAGTCAGAAAAAGCTGATAATTAACAGCTTTCCAGCTGCCTTCAGCTGAGGGGAACAGGGCACTTCTGTACTTCTCCTCTGTCCCTCTTGTCCCTGGCCAAGCAGGATGCAACAGCAAGTGCCTTGTGCTCCTTGGTTTCAGGCTCCTGGGTTTCCCTGCGTTTGGCTGCCCAGTGCTGTCCTGAAAGTTGCCATCCCTGTCACAGAGCACCTCATGCTGGTGGTGGAGATGGGAGAAGTTCGCCAGCACAGCTACTGCAGGACTGCACTCTGCCAACTTTGAGTTTTGCAGCGCTTTGTGCTTTAAATCAAAATGAGGGCACTTAATACAAGTTTTCTCTATTTAGTTATAGCAGCCATATCAGTATGCATAATGGGCTGCTAATATATTACTCCGGTGGACGGTCATATTGCTTGCACACGGAAGGTGCTGACTCAGATCTGTCCACTGGCCTTGATTTGGCGTCCTTGTCTTTCCTCAGTTTAGTGTTTTATGTCACTAAGAGCTTTGATTTAAGGTACAGCACCATCATAAAAGAGGTGACAGCAACAGCTGAGCTCTCTGTTAAAATACTGTATATTATTTATTTCAAACTGTTTGGGTATATAGGCGATTTCCTGGAATTTTATTACCTTTTATTGGAGGCCATTTCAGGATTTTATTACTTTTCTCTCTGATTTTGTTTATGTGTCAGAGACTTGAAAATAAGGGAATTGCTTAGTTGTCATCTCTAGTAAGGTTTTTAGAAGATTTTGCTGAGTTTATGACTCTGCCACAGAAGAGGAGGAAGAACAGATTTGTCAGGCTCTGAACTGGGACTGATCTTCTTTCTCCTCCTACTTTCCATGTGGCTTTGGGCAAATCACTTCTCTGTGCCTTGAGCCCATGCTAGTGAAGATAGCACTTGTCTATCTCGTTAAGGATGCAAAAAAATGAAGTTCAGAAAGTAATGGAGACCAGTGTAGTGGTCATCATTCAAAAAGGGGAGAGCATCCAGAACTTGCTGGAAATGATCAGACTGGAAAAAACTGCCCTGCCAGGAGGATGTGCCAGTGCCTAAGTAAATGCTGAGAGGTGCAGGCAAGCTGGAAACCCAGCACTGCTGCAAAATGGGGCTTATGCTGTCTCTGATCAAGCATAAAATCTCATCTTTTGTGACATCTTCAAAAATATTGTAGAATGAGATTCCACAAATTTACCCTGAACACGGGAGTTTCTGCCTGTTGCTTCTTGTTACACAGAGTGGTGTGATAGTGCTGACTCAGTGTCACCAGCATCGCTCTCTCCATCTGTCTTGGATGGGCATCAGGGCCAAGATCTTCTGTGGCTGATGTTTGCTTATTCTTCCTTACACCCCACTTCGAGTCAGTTGAGTGCAGGCTTTCCCACAACTTGGGGTAGGTTAATGGGGCAGAGCTTTGGGCAGGAACAGGCAGGAATTTGTCTTGCTAAAGAAATTCAGCTTATTTGGCCTATGTACAGTTAGAGCTTAGTCCTGCCATGCGTAGAAGTGAGTTCTGTTCTTGTTACTGCTCCACAGGGAGGCTGCAATCATGATTCACCTTCCAGGATATACAGTTGGGTAAGAATAGTTGGCTCAAAGTCCCTGCTCCGTAAATGTATTAGTTGAAAAATTACCCAAGAGCTGTTTTCCCACCAACACCAGGGGTGGCATCAGTTGTGGAGTGATGTGCAAGGAGAATCTCAAGGCTTCTCACAGTCTGGACCAGCGGCTGAAGTTGTGTGGGGATGGTGTGTGGTGATAACACATCTCTGAGATGTGAGATGTTAGTCTGAGCACTTTTCTGAATGTTGTGACCTTCACCTCAGGTGAAGGCTTCATCCAAGGTTTCTAAATTTCCATTTTGGCTGCAAATGGAGATGTCTGCAGATACTTCCAGTTTGGAGCTGCCTGGATCATCTTTGTACAATTCATGAGTATAAAGCCTGCAGGTGTCTCTGCATGCAGAAACAATGCTAGGAAGACATTTAATGCATTCTGGCTGTCTTTCTTTTTTTTTTAGTGCAGCTGATGAACTGTAAATGAGGAGAGCTAAGCATCAAGTGACTGGTCAACCCCCTGGAGAACACCAGTAATTATTTTGTGGACACAGAGTGGGAAACTCTGACTTGAAATACTAATGTGGGCTCTCGTCTTTCTGCTGATTATGGAGAAAAACAGCTTTTGAGCCCTCTGGGGCGGTAGCAGGAGGGCAGAATCCTTCACAAAATCCCCCGCCCTGCACTTGCATTAGTGTATTTGGCAAAAATGCCCCTGATAGATTCCCTGTTGGTTTCTGATGCATTATGGAGTCTTGCAGCAAAAAGAAGGAAGCCAAAACTTTTTTATCCTTCTTTCCAACAAAACCACTGCAAGCCTTTTTAATATATCTTAAAATAGCAAACAGGGCACAAGTGCACTTTTTTTTTCCTCTCTTGATGGATGAAATTTAACTACTGTTCCTTGATTTGTATCACTACCAATGTTACTAACAGTCTTTCCTGATGCTAGAACAGCCTTTGAATGCCAAATCTAAAGATAGGAAACTGCTGTTGTGTTTTGATGATGGCAGTGGAAAATTAATATTAAAACAGATATTTATTTTTTTTATCCAACTTGGCCAATTTTTGCAGGTTAGATGTGGAACTAAAGAATTGCCAAGCAGGCATTTTTCATACAGGTAATGAATTTGCATTTTTATTTCCATGTTTGTTTTGCTTTTTAAAACAAGTGGTCCAATTCACCCCTGAGCACAGGAGAAAAAATTTACACTACATGAGTTGTGACTGATTTATAGGACTTAACTGTTGCTAACCCTTTTTCCATGAAATGTGGTATGTTGTTTTAAAGGCCAGCTGAGATGTTCTAATTTGAATGAATTGCTCACTAGGAGACAGTCAGATGTACAGAAAATTAATTTCAGTTACAGTTACTCATATCCTCTAACACTTTAAATGAAAACATAGTGTAACTAATAAATATCTCTCAGCATGGGCATGCTCTCTTTAAAGCCTGATTAATGATTCTGTTCTCAGCATAAAATCCCCACCCTGTTAAGGTGAAGAATTGTTTGTTGATTTAAGCACTTCACCTGCCTCTGAATGCTTGAGCATATTTCATAAAACATTTGAATGCAGTTTAGTTTTGCTTGGTAACAAAAAGTTCACTCGGCAGCTCTTGCCCACCTTCAGACCATGCCTGTGTCCCCTCACTGGGATCTCTTCAAACACCCCATCTGTGTCTCTGCTGTGGCTTCTACAGCCTTTCATCCATCATTCCTGTGGGATATAGCAGTTGCATTTTAAAGTAAGAAACCAAACCAGACAAACCCCAGTGTTTTGTGTCAAATCATTTCCTATCACAATGATATTTTTATTTCAGTCAGATTCATTTTACCAGTGATGCCTGTGTGCAAGAGACTTTATTTTCTAAGAGCAAAAGGCACTGACAACAGCCAGATCTGGTGGGTCCTGACCTGTATTCCCTCACTCTTCCAGGCAGGGGCGTGGGCACATTCACTTACACATTCTCCTGAGATGGCTCAAGACAATATCTCCGTTACCCAAATCTCAACCTGCTCCTGGAGCAGTTGTCAGTGCTGGCCTCATCACAGGAATGTGGTGGTGCTTTTGGAGCCCTAGGCAGGCATAGCCTCTCTCCCCTGTGTTCTTCTTTGTGGGTGAGCTTGTGGAGAAGATACAGCTTCTAGACTTCCCTGCCACAAGAGGAAGAGCTTTGCTTTGTCCCATCAGTACACCACCCCATGGAAAACTTCCCACATCCCACCGCTACCTAGTCCATTTTACACTGACTATAAGATTTTTCCATGTATCTATCCACCAATTTTGGCTCATTTTTTTATTTCTGCCTCCATATTTTAGTTTCTGACTTGCTTCTGATGGACCACAAGGGTGGTGAGACACTGGAATAAGTTGCCCAGAGAGGTGGTGGAAGCCCCATCCCTGGAAATTTTTGAGGCCAGGCTGGATGGAGCTCTGAGTAACCTGATCTAGTGGGAGGTGTTCCTGCCCGTGTCAGGGAGGTTGCAACTAGATGATCTTTAAGGTCTCTTCCAACCTTGGCAATTCTATGATTCTATGATTGGTTCATCCCTGTCACTCAGGCCTCTGCTTGTCTCTCATGCAGTGCTTCGTCTGCAGCCAGATGCCTTGGAGCAAATTCAGAAGCCATGTGACATTTCTTTGCTCTGAGTTTGTTCCCTCACCTTCCAGAGGACCTTGAAAATAATTAAGCAAAGTCTGTTTACTTGAGCTTTGTGCAGAAGCAGGTGGATTTCAGCCTTAATCAATAATCATCTGTGTAGAAACCCTAATCAACAGAATTTTTCTTGATACTGGTGGAGGATGTGGCATTTGGCTGGGTAATAAACATAAGTTTAGATGAGAAATCACTTGCTGGTTATCCCTGTTGGGTAATACATGCAGAAGGAATGAGCTGCATAACAAAATTGCTTCCCTTGCATCATGCAGAGAAAAAGGATGCAAAAGTGCTAATAGCTGCAAGAGAGCTATGAGGATAAGATGGGGTTGAGCTGTGTTCATTCTTTCCCTCAAAAACCTTTTTCTGGCATGAGAGCAAAATGACCCTGAAACCATCAGAACACAGTATTTCCTTAGGCAAGTCCTTTTCCCTTTGCTTTGTTCTAATAGGAGGAAATTTCTTTTCTTTAGGTGAAATTTGGAACCTGTAACACTCCCAAGCCGGGCTTCTTTGACTTTGAGGGAAAGCAGAAATGGTAAGAGGAGATCTTTGTAATTCTTAGCAAATTCTGGTGCTGCTTTTTCTTACATCTTGTCTCATCTGTTGACAGTTTATGGACCTAGAAGATGTCAACTCAGTCTGTCACTGGCCTGACTTTAAAGCCCTTTGTTTAATAGGGAAATGTTTGCTGCTATGCCTGATGCAGGTGTGAAATACCAGACTCCTGTATTTACTTTGTTCACCCAGAACTAGCTTGCATACGACAAAAATTTTGTGAAAATAGCTACAGCTTTACTTTGTGAACACAAACTCTATTCCAGCCTGGATCAAGATCCTGAAAGATTCTTTCACAGCAGTGCTGCACTGATGGTGGCATTCATGGCTTCAGAGAAAAATCTGACCATTTCAAATTGAATAAAAGATGGTTTTGCACCCCCTGGAAGTATTTAATGAATGTTCACTGTGTTCTGCTGATAACACTATAAAAACCCATTGTGCTATCTCTGAGTAGCTTGCTCATGTTTTGCTGTCTCTCCTAGGGAGGCTTGGAAAGCCCTGGGAGATACCAGCCCTCATCAAGCTATGCAGGAATATGTTGCGACAGTGAAAAAACTGGACCCCAGTTGGAATCCACAGGTAGGAAACATGAAAACATTCTTTGGAAAACAAACCAGCATTTGTCTTTGTAAAGACAACAATGGTTCAGCTTCACACAGATTTTAATTGCTGCATGACAAACTTCATTTTGAGCAGATTAAAGTCTAAATTCATTTTTAAAACTTGTCTTTTGATACGACTGAAATATGAAGAACCATCTCCTTCATAATTATCCTCATTACAGTGAGCACATACATAGGGTTGGTTTGGCTATCGTGATCTGATTTATTTTGCCTTTATTGGTCCATGCTGTATTTAGCATGTAAAGATACTTTTTATCTTTCTTGCATCTTTCTCTTTTCAGCTACTCTTTAAATGTTGATCAATACAAAGTAATCTCTATGAAAGTGACATGAACTGAATGATCAATTCTAAAAATGTTTCCTTTTTGTTTCGATGAAGCAGATTACCAAATCTGATTAGGTACTCCAACATAACAAGTCTATTTAAGTCCTGTGTGTTATAGGGAGACTGTACTGTCATTTTAATTAATTTCTCTTTCATCTACCAGGTTTATTACTTGATTAAATATTTGAAGGATATCCCCCTGTTTATAGACTGACTTTTATACCATTTTTAAAGAGGATTGCTCTTTAGAAAAATAATGCCTTTGGTTGGAGGTAGAGCGGAGATATTTCACTAATAGCAAAATGTTGAAGACAGGGTAATTTCTTTTCACAGTAGGAAATTGATTCTTTTTTGGTCCTGTGCTTTGGAAGCAAAATCTTGTGTGAGCACAAGCCTATGAATCAAGAATTTGATTCCCAGTTGTCTTCTGATGCTGTTCTGGAGACTTAAGAGTAATTGTTTTTTCTTTACTAGTTCATGTTTCATGGCGTTGATCCTGTTTTTGCAGCAAAGAAGTATTGTCCCTTTTTAATGCCCTTGTGGAAAACTGTTTTATATGGTGGGCAGTGCAGTTAGCAAAAGCTAGCTGCATACTGTGCAAATTCTTGTTTCATCTAAAGTTCTCATACGGAAATAAAGAATCCATGTGCAATCCAGAATAAAGTGTTTAGAAGTGTAAATGTATGTGTATTCATTAAACAATGGAGAAAAACCCCAAAACACCTGAGTTTCCTGGGGTTTTTTTGTTGTGTTTTTTTTTTTTTTTTTAAATGAGTAGAGCTTTGTTCGTAAAAAGACTTGTCATGCGTGATGACAAGCTTTGCTTTGGATACTCCATTCACTTTCTTGCCTCAGAGAAATACTTACTGCTCCAGGTGACCTTCAGGTTACAAAGCTGTCAGTGAGGAAAATGAAATAATCTGTTTGTTGTTTTAAATTATATATATTTTAAAGAAGCTCTATAGCAAAGAATGGTTTGCAGCACTGCTCCCCTCTTCCCTAAGGTGAGGAACAAATGTGTGTGAGCATGTTTCTTCTCATTGCTGTCCTTACATAAGCCTGTCCTCAGGACTTAGCAGAAACTAGATGGTGCTGGGTGCCGCTGTTGCACCAGCGCGTTTGCTCATTGACATACGGCTCCATTCTCCCTCTTTGAACAGCTGATGCAAGAAGTGTGGGCTTACGGGACAACAGTGCTTGGAGCTCAAACAGAAGTTTCTGTGAAGATGGCAGGGCTCAGTTGTCAGAGTGAAGAAATGTGATTTTTTTTCTAATTTTTTTTTTCCTTCAGATGCTTCTGTTGTGTTCCAGTAGATGTGCTTCTCTCTCATGTAACTGTACATCTAGTTCTTGGCTTTTTGAAGTCAGTGATTTCTTTTCCTCTGTGTGGTCTCAGTGTGAGAGCATTAAGGAAAATCCATAGGGAGTTATCTGGTTTACTGTCCCTGCACTGCTGAGCAGGTGCCACATTTCTTGTCCTGACTCTCCTTTTCCTGTGCCTTGCCTGTAACTGAGATAGAAATCTGTTAAGAGATCTGAGGGCTTTACATGAAAGGAACATGCTCAGGTATAGAAAGGCCTAGCAGAGGAACTTACGTTAGCAGAGAATGTAATTTAAAAATAAGCTTTAAAGTGCAGATGACTTTGCTTTCTTTAAAGTCACCTGTCCTTCCTACTACATCATCCTTTTAATTCCATTTTTATATAACCAAAATGCTATCAGGAATCCTCTCTGATCTGTCTTATGCTGTGCTGTATGGTTTTTGCTGGTTTTGGGGTTATTTTTTTCCCCCCCTACCAAATCCACCTTCTGAAGCCACGAGAGGGAGCTCTGTTCTTTAAAATGATGAAGATGCATGTGTCAGGGGATGGAGATAAAATAGCTATTTTAGTCTTCAAATTTCAAATTGGATTTATAGAAAAGATGTGTGGGTACATTACAAGGTGCTTCATCACTGTCACTGTGTCTCCTTTACATGCTCATCTGTTGGGTTCCTTTTGAATTTTTCTTACTTTCAGTAGATCATGAATGAAGCACTCCTAGTATTTGGTTAAAAGCAGTATAAAGTGCTTGGTACAAATGTGAGAAGTTCAGCTTTCAGATCATTATGAATAGGAAACAGTAATTACAGTACAAAGGTGTTAAATTTCTCATTGTGCAGCTCTGAATTTTGCTCTTGTAAAGTTTTCTCAGTATTACCTACATATTTTCTCTTCAAGAGTTCATCTCATTCCTTAAAGTTGTTCTTGTGTGTTATTTTAAGTCCTCCTCAGGCTCCTGTTTTATATATTTGCAAAGGGGTTTTAATATCTTGATTGTTTAGTACTAAATATGCAAAATTTAACTCTTAGAAACACCATATATTTTTCATAGGTTCATTTTTTCTCAGCAGATGTGCTGCTGTTCTGCAGCTCTCAGACTGTCAGTATTTTTCTTAACAAATAGAATGAAACTATTTTTGATTCAGTCCAAGTAGATCTGCTTCTTCATTCCCTTTTTCTTGATTCTTCATTGATTCATTCTTTCCTATTGACCTTGCAGTTTCTGTATTAGTCCATTTTCAGCATCAGATTGTAACTGCTCTAATTTAGTAATCTTTACTTGTTTTAGACAGGGGTTGAGGGAATCAAAGTGAAAAGCATTCTGATGCAGTAGGAGCACCCTGAATTTGTTCTCAGAAGCAGTGAGAACACCAGTAGCAGCCAAAACCTGACCTGCTGCTTCCTCCTCCTGTATGAAGTTTGAGTACCTGTGCTTTATTAGGAGACAACTGAATGTGGAGAAAGCAGTTCTCTGCTGTTCTCTGCTCTGTGAAGCTCCTATGCCACTTTTGACAGTAGAGGCACATTGGTTGACTGAACTCCATGACTATTTCCAATGTGTTTTAGGTTCTTCTTCACCCTTGCTCCTAGCAGGTTGTCTGATAGTCATGCCTAATCTTTCCTTGTAGAGATTTGTCTAAGGCCTGAAAAGAAGTAATCATACTGCATTTATTTTTGGCAGTTTTGCTAGGGAATCCTTAAAGTAGCAGATAACCTAGAGGATATTGAGGTGAGATCCATTGTCTTAACATTCATGAAGCTGCAGGACTCTCATTGCTATGTTGATCTTGAACCCAGAAGCCTAGAGCCAACAATCACAATTGCCTTTCTGGGTGTTTTGCAGTTAGGTCTCCTGTGTTTGCATGGGTCTTACTGTGTTTTGTGTTAAAGGTGGTTTTGTTCCTTTTCGCAGGAACAGCTGTTAGGAGGAGATGAGGACTATACTTTTCCATGCTTGTTTCCATTCTCCTCCTGATGCAGTCTTCCTTTGTCATCTTCTACCTTTTACCACAGCTTTTGTTTCTTGTTCTTCCTTGTGAGTCATTCCTTTCAATCTGAAGTTCCAGGCAGTGGAAAGGTAATTGCTTGGACCAGCTCAGCTCTATTTGCATATTTCAGAGACATCACCTGTCCTTCAAGTCTATTCATTCTTCCTCCAGAACAGAGAATAATTTATGAAGCAGTTCTTTATCATTCTCTATCCTTAAACAGAAATGGTTCATGCCATCAACACCTCTCACTGCTTTGGTTCCTTTAGAGAGGTCCATGTGTCCAGGCTGCTTCTCTTGTCACATGTTCACCTGTCATCTTCCTGCTTTATGGGCAGCAAATGACATGTTGCTGTTAGTGGCTTTTGCTGATGTATGTGAGTTTGGCAGTGATGTTCATCTGCTCTTCCTTGCTAGACACCTGCAGCTTGTTGCCTTTGCATGGTCATCCCTCTGACCCCTCTCTCAGGTTATGACTCTGGTACCTGCTGTTGGGGTGCTATCCTGCAGTGGGTTTGGTGATTTAGGGAGGTTAACCTTTGCAAGCTGGTTGGTTTTGCATCTTAATGCAATGACTTTTCTCAATAACTTTTGTTGATGAAAAGCTCAATGTGAGCCATCAATGTGTGGGTGCATCCCAGAAAGTCAACTGTATCCTTTGCTGCATAAAAAAAGTGGCCAGCAGGTTAAGGGAGGTGATTATCCACCTCTAGTCACACTCATGAGACCATACCTGGACCAGTGCATCCTCCTGTGAAGTCCCCAATACAAGAGGAACATAGACCTGTTGGAGCAGGTCCAGAGGAGGCTATGAAGATGATAGTGGAGTGGAACACCTCTTCTATGAGGACAGGCTCAGAGAGCTGGAGTTCTTCAGCTTGGAGAAGAGAAGGCTCTGGGGACATCTTCTTGTAGTCTTCCAGTATCTGAAGGGGGCCTACAAGAAAGGTGAGGAGATATCTTTTATGAGGGCTTTTAGTGATAGGGTGAGGGATAGTGGCTTCAAACTGGAAGAGAGTAGATTGAGATTAGGAAGCAGTTTTTCACAAGGGTGATGAGACACTGGAACAGGTTGCCCAGAGAAGTTGTGGATGCTCCATCACTGGATGTGTTCAAGACTAGGTTGGACGGGGCTTTGAGCAACCTGATCTAGTGGGAGATGTCCCTGCCCATGGCAGTGTGGTTGGAACTAGATGATCTTCAAGGCCCCTTCCAACGCACTATTCTATGATTCTATGTACATCACTGTCTTTATAGTACAATTGGGTACTTATAGTACTGGCAGTTTTTGAGACAGTCTTACTGGTTGTTTTCCACCATGCATTCCAAAATTCTAATTTGTCAGGTATGTGATATCACAAATTCCCATTGGCTTCAAGCATTGAGATTTTTCAAACCTCAGCTTCATGTGGGAGTTTGTGTCCACAGGCACTGACCATCCAGGGATGGGAGCAGGACAACACCTTTCTCAGCAGCTTTGTACGCACCTCTTCAGCCAAGTTCACATCGCAAGGGAGGAGGTGTGTGCACAACACTGCAGTGAGGCCGTTCAGAGCTGTTATTGATCATTTCTTGTAACAAGACAGTTACATGACACAACTTAAACAATAAAAATAAATAATTTAAAAAGCATCCAGATTTGCTCATCAGCTTTAGCCTTCCATTTGCTGATTGCAGTTCTGGCATCTCTCAATTCTAAATATTTCCTTTTCCTATTTCTTATGTTGCACGTTTACCAGTTCCAATCTCAACAGCTTGTCATGCTAGTAACTTCAGTGGCATCCCTCCCCAGACATTCACAGGCTTTCTGGCTATTTGCTTTGACTGCTGAGACTCACGGGAGGACTTAATGATTTTTTAATTTCTATATTAATTTTTAAAAAAGGCATTTTAATTTCTTTGACTTGACTTCACTTAGTAAGATTTCTGCTGTGCAATGAGGAATATGAAGAGTGGAAACATGTCTCTAACACTAAGCAGGAGGAGAGCTCAAGTTCAAAGAAAACAGACATTCACCAAACATCTTTTTAAAGTGCTTAAAGGTTTGAAATTCCAGTGCTGATATTTGCAGGGGAGAAAGCTGCCTGTGTTTTGTTTTTTAACTACTGTTCTGTGCCTTGAGTAGAGGAGGATTTATTTCTCTGTGCTCTGGACCAAGTAAACAGGGGTAAAATTCCTCTGTTGCTGTGTTGGTGTGGGAGCACCGAATTGTGAAGTTGAGAGCAACTGGGAGAGAACCCCTGGGGAACAGAAAGTCTCCTGAAAGAAATCGAACTTCATTGAATAAAGTAGCAAATGCACTATTGCTGCAGGCTTAGGGCAGTCCAGTAAGCTGGAAAACCTGTGGGAATAAAGCAGACTGATAATGCGCAGTGGGTGTTTTTGCAGGAAGTACTGCAGGGGGCAATATTTGATAAGGTGGGTGCCCAGTTACCCTGTGCACAGGGCTGGGCTCCATCCCTCCATGTCCCCTGGCTTTCTGTGGAAATAACTCTTCTCTATCACAGTTTAAATGCAACAAGCAAGTTGAAATTAAGCATGTGGAAAAGAATTTGCAATTCAAAGATACTGTGAGAAGCAGGAGAAACAATTTTTGGCTAAGCGGAGGAGCTGAGTTTGTATGTATGGCTTTTATAGGTTGCAGCATTGATTTAAATTGATGAGCCTCTTCTATTTTAGTAGGATAACCAAGGTAACTTAATTTCTGTAGCTACTCAAACACAAACTGTGTATCCAATGATGTTAAAACAGACATTTGGAAATCCAAACTAGGGTTTTTTCTTAAATTTGGACTCATTGCTCAAATCAGCCTGTTCAGGTCTAGAGCAAGAAGTTTTGCTCATTTGCAGTTTACAGGTTTTATTTTGAGTCAACTTCTAAGGATTCAATTAGTGAATGGTAAATCATAGTTTCGGGATGAAATCTGTGGTTTTCCTGCTGAGTACTGCAGGCCAATGGAATTTCTTCTGGAAATTAAGAAATTTATTAGGAAAAGCTGTGGTCTGTAAACAAAATGAGTGCACCCATTATGTTTTCCCGGTTTGTCTATCAGCCAAACAGATGTCTCCCTTGGTAATCTGTGCAAACAGCCACCCTTTGTGGTTGGCAAAGAGCAGCAGAATGGGGTGGGCAGGATTACAAGGGGGATGGGAAGAGCAGAAGTGGGAAAGACCAATTTGGGTCTCTGCTTGTCCCCAGCAACATGTTCATGTACCTGCTGTGCAGTTGGTTTAGGTAAATGTCTCAATTTATGGCTTGCTATCCTGCAAGGTCAAAAACTTTGAAAATAGTGACTTTATTTCTTTTGTAGTATAAAAGCAATTTAATTGCATCGTGTAAAGTGGGGACTAATCGAATTATGGCTGTGCTCCTTAGAGCTCACCTTCCTGTGCTGTGCTAATGCAGCACGCTGGGGAGAGGAGCCTCCTGGGTTCCTGCAAGCAAGCGCTGCCAGTGTCTGTGCTTTCACTGCTCCTTCTGTCTGGGATTGAAAAGACCCTTGTGTATCCATTCACATGCTTGGTCAATGTCATTTTTGACTTTTTGTTTGTTTTTACTCAAATGTTTGTGATTGTACTTCAGAATAAAAATGGTAACAAAATGCCAAGAGCAAAACTGTGCTGTTTGGATATTTTGAAATATTGTTTTGATGGATGACCAGGTTGGAAGAAAATCACTGAGAACTCATAAACTGTAATCAAAACAACTCTTCAAATAACTCTTCAATAACAACAAACTCAACAATACACACAAAACCCCAACAAAAAATAATAAGCAGCAAGCTTGTATTTATTTTTTTCTTATTATTTTAACAGAAAAAGGAGGACTAGAAATTAAGACCAAACCCAAAAAACTGGTCTTACCCAAGAGATACCTGGAGTAGCCTACCTTCTGGCTTTGGGGCATGTAAGACTGCAATATCCTCTGCATTTAGGCAAACTGCAGCGTTCAGGGTGTCTTGTGAACCACGTAGGGATATGTGACACACTTTGGGGTACACATCCTGAGAGGGGTTAGATCTTGACACACAGAAGGATTCTTCTGCCCTGCTGCCTCTTGCCTGCTGTGCAAGGGACGATCTCCAGTGTGCAAGTGGAGTTAGTGGTAGGAGCAGCCTTCCTGTGCGAAGGAGGAATCTGTACTGTGCATGGCAATAAAAGCTCACAGTTTGCACACCTTACTCATACATGCAGATCTACAGGCAGAATAACCCACCATATTTTGTCCAAGCTAGAAAAATGGTATTTTATTAGCTGTACAAGTTAGGCCTTAAGTATTTGTACTTTTGAAGCATGCTTTCAGAGCCTATTTTTCTTAATAACAAGGGGATGGGTTTTTTGTTCCTTTTGTGTAAGACAGTAAAATACCACACTACAAACATGAACTAAATTTCCTCAGTACTTCGAAGCAGACATTGCAATCCCTTGGCTGTTGTTTGAGTCAGGGAGTAGATTAATAAAATAGTATGTGTAGCTCCTGTTCGTAACAACAACAGTGTAAATGGGAGCCTGCCATGAACCTGTACCCTGAGGATGGAGTTGTCAGAGATGTCCTGAGGATGCTTTGTTCTGGCAAGTAATTTGCATGCCAGGCATTGGGGTGCTGTGCTAGTGGGGCTGTCAGTCGTGGTGGTGGTCTGGGATTTTCCTCGTGGACAAGCTTGATAAATTATGGGGCTTTTTCTCTTCCACAGCTGCATTTTGTTATAGAGCACAAACCGAAATGCCAGGTCCAGAGCGAGGTTTTCAGGTGTTTTGGAACTGTGGTTCTGGCAAGCTGTGGAGAAGTGAACAAGTTAAAAAGAACAAGTGTCTTATAGTAGAAATATAAACAGCTGGAATATGTGTCAGCCTCCCAGCCCCTGTGAGTCTGTTGGATTGTTCTCTTTGATTTTACATCTCTGTAGAAATTTATGGTCTTGGCTCCCTTTGTTTATGACATTGCAATCCTCATTCAAGCGATTGATTGAAATACAACGGTTTCAAGCTGCAAGCCTGTATTTTAGAAAGGTTGAAGTTTAGGAAGCAAACCAGCTGCAAACAGTCATGTATTGAAAGCTGCACTGGAATCCTGTGCAGAGGTTGCCTGTATTTCAATGCTCCAAAGCTGCTTCAAAGTAAAGAATGATCAGGACAAGGATTTATACCTCTTCTCTCTCCCTCCTCCTTTTAAGCTGCCTGGTCTTGCTTTAAAACATACTGCATGTTAAATATGCAATCTTACAAACCCTGCAAGGGCTAACTTTTGCTTGTAACAATGTTAGTCCCTATTTTTCCAGTTCAGATCCAGCAGTGCTGGTGCACTATATTGTTAGTGTACTGTAGACAGTGGAAGATATTCTCTTGCAGCTACTTGAATGTAACTGTAGTTTTCTGAAATTGCAAGCAAGAAATTGGAGGGCTTGTCATTTTTCACTATCAATGCAGTGATTTTGGTTAAACATTTAAGCAAAGATGAAATATTTTTTCCTTTTGAATATGTCAATGAATTAATTTTCATCATCTTGCATGAATTCAGAAAAGCATCTTGTACTATCTGGAATGTATTCAGAAAAAAAAGAATAATTAAAGATGTGGCTCTGCCTTGCTAATGCTGAGTGTGCTGCTGCTGTAGCATAGTGATGTGTGGTATCCCAGCATCATGATTCCTGGCGGGTCAAGATACTGCATGCTAGCCAGATATACCAGAGACAACTGTGGGAAAAAAATCAAATAATTTAAAAAATATATATATCAAACTATTGGCGTTCAGTGATAATAAGATGTAACAGAATGAGGTAAGGTACTTGCCCAGTTGCACAGAAAGTTACACAGAACATAGTTGCTTTATTCTTTCTGCCCTAATGCATCATAGAATGGCCAGTGTTGGAAGTGACTTCTGGAGATCATCTCATTCAACTACCCTGCTAAATTGGGGTCACCCAGAGGAGGTTGCCCAGGGTTGCATCCAGGCAAGTTTTGAGTGTCTCTGGGCAGCCTGGGCCAAACTCTGGCACCCTCACAGGAAGGAGTTTTTTCCTCTTGTTCAGATGGAACAGTTTATGCCTGTTTCCCCTTATCCTGTCACTGAGCACCACTGAAAAGAGTCTGACCCCATCCTCTTGACCCTGCCCTTTAGATATTGATAAGCATTGATCAAATCCCATCTCAGTCTTCTCCAGGCTAAACAGCCCTATGTCTCTCAGCCTTTCCTCATCATAGAGATGTTCCAGTCCCCTCAGCATCTTTGTAGTCTCCGCTGGACTCTCTCCAGTAGTTCCCTGTCTCTCTTCAACTGCTGAGCCAGAACTGGACACAATACTCCACATATGGCCTCACCAGGCCAGAGTAGAGAGGAAGAGAACCTCCTTTGACCCACTGGATACACTCTTCTTAGTGCACCCTAGATGTCCAGAAGTTGCAGGTTTTGCTATACAGCTGTAGTGCACAGGCAGCAGTCCTGTAGCACCTGGTTATTCTGTGATGCCACAGGTCTGGGATAGAGGCATGGGACACAGCTGAGCTCTGGGATCTTAAAACATTGCTCGAGTAAGTGCTCTCCTAGCTTAGAAAGCATCTTGGTATTGGAGAAGGACCACCAGATCAGGTTTAAGTTGCTGCTGGTCCTCTGCTGAAGGTTGTTGGTGCTATGTCTGAGTTGACAGAAGATGGATAGGTGCTAATGGTTCCAGGGAGAGCCCAAGACCTTGGTTTAAACTGTGGTGGCAAGGTTGAATTTGTTAACGTGTCAGACCACAAGCTGAAGTGGCTGCATTGAAATGAGGTGTTGCCCTCCGCCATTTCTGCCTTGAGGTGGCAGTTTCTGGCAAGGCAAGGAAGGGTGTTAAACACCATGTGCAGTTCTCATTTGTTGCAGATTTCAGCAGCAATGCTGCTTCTCCCCAGCAACAAAAATGGGGAAGTATTGTAAAGCTTGTTTATATGAAGCAGCTGTGTGAGGCTGGAAGCAGCAAAGAGCAACGTTGTGGTATGAGAAGTGACTTCACTAGCAGTCAGAACTTTTCTGTTAGATTCATTTCTGTGCTGAAAAACCACTGGCTAAAGCAAACTGGAAAATGAAGCTTTCAGTAGCACTGGGCAACATTACACAACTGGGGCCTGTGGAGGTTGTAGCATGGGCTGACAAAAGGAGAGGTGTTGAACCAAGCAGGGTGCTGTCATGGACAGGGGAGGTAAGTGGCCAGTGAGATGTGGGCAAGAGCTTGGGGCAGGGGCAGAAAATGGAGCAGGCTGAACATCAGCCTCATGTAATGGTAGGTTTGGAAGGGGAGAAAAACCCAAAAGAAAGTTGCAAGGGGAGGTAGAGAGGACCAGGAGGGTAAAAGGTGCTTTCTCTGCTCAGTCTTAGCTTCCTGTTGGCCAGGTCACTTCCTAAGCAGTGTGGAGCCTCTCTGATATCCACAGGCTCCAATATTTTCCTGTGGTGCCCAGGAACCTGGAAGAGCCTGATTTAATGCACCCAAGTCCTGTTGCCCTGGATAGAAAAGTGAGGTGGTGAAGGTGCGAGGAGCAAGGACATTCTCCTCCGCTTGTAGCATGACGTGGGCTTTGAATTGGTCTGCAGCTTGCTGAGGAGCTCATGGTGGCCTATTGTCAAACTCTTGCACCTGTTTTGGGCAGCAACCCACCAGGCTGTGCTAGTACTGTTTTAAATGGGCAAGGCTACAACCTCTAAAAAAGTCACATTTTTCAAAGTAAATCTGCTATGTTAAAAAAATTCAGGAACTTGGGTAGAAATTGTGGATTTATCTTGCTGTGCCTTGATTTTCAGGTGTGGAGTTGTAGATGTTTACTTGATGGTATTCAGATATAGGAAGGGTCCCCCCCTGCTTCTCATGGTTTTGTAAAGGTTGGTTTAAAAGAGAGAATGTGTTAATTAAAAATAACATACACTTTTGGTCAGGAGAAAATAGCTGTAATTGTTTTGTGTATAACATAAGTTATAGCATAATTAAGCTGTTTCTTTAGTGGAAATACCACTTTTTCTGTTAGGAAAAGGTGAAGTGGTCTCGTTTAGCTTGCTCTTTACACGAAGTATCAAGGAGGTATTGAGTGTAATTACTGGAGATTAAGATTTTGTCTGGCTGTTGGCTAACATGTTGGTTGATGTCTTGTAAATGCTATTTGTCTCTTAGAGTGGAAAAAGAGTTATCCTTTAAAGGAGCACGTGTTGTCTAGTACTTACATACTTGGGCACTGTTGTACCCAGTTACTCCTATTGTAAGAAAAAATGTCACCCCTTAAATGTCTCTAGAGCATCCTATAAGTATTTTGAGCTGAACTAACCAACACAAAGGCATGTAAAAGCTCAGACACAGCATCAATGCACAGCACTAAAGGCTCTTCAGCAGTCAGCTGCCTCCAGATCTTGCTGCATCCTTCTGGCTGATCCTGCCAAGGGCTACACCATAACTTCAGAAACCTGTTACTGCCGTTATGTTCTGATCCTTCCCTTGTCAGGGTCTAGGGGAACAGGGACCAGTGAAGATCTCTTCGTTCTGTCATTTCTGCCTGCAGAGCTCATAAATCCACCCTCTGCCTTCACAACTCAGATCTCTTGGAGGAAACCAATTTCAGTGGTCTTGGACAAGCGTTCTTGGACAAGCAGCCTTGGAGCTGTGGGAAGGGAAATTGGCCTCTGCCGCTGCTGTGATGCTGTCTGGCCCAATGCCACTCCAGCCAGTAGAAGATGGGTATGGCAACAGGCAGGCTGGATGTGGAGGCTGATGTCTGTCCTTTATTTCTCAAAAGATAGGGTTGCCTTCAGCTTTCAAACCTCAGAGCACGTTTCATCCCAAGCTATGTAGCCTTTCAGTATTTCCAGTTTGGCTCAGAATATTTCTTGCCTGTAAAAATCTATAAAATCAGATATTTTGTATTAGATTGACAAAACCCAGCGATTACAGTACAGGCTGCATTTGTATCTATAGCTTGCTCCCCTCTGCCTGGGTATTTATGGATTTCCATATGGGTGATGTGACAGAAGTGATTGATTGCTGCAGGGACTGACGATGCAATGCTGCGTCCCCATCATGAAATCCTGATTTCTGCAAGCTGCCACATGCTGGAAGGGTGCAGAGAGGCCACTCACTTCACCCTTTGGTCTGCAGACATTGGGAGTCTGCAAGTTACTGCTGCATCCACAAAGAGGAGATGAGGAAAGGAGAGTCTGCTCTTGGTCTTGTGTTTGCCACTTCCATATCTGTTTTTCCATTTGATTTGTGGAGGTTTTTTTTTAAAGCTGTTGGAAGCCTCTGCACTAGGTTTTTTTAATCAAGCATATTATTTCATTCCATGTGTATGTTAAAATGTATACAGTGAGTCATGAAATCCCATCTACTAAGCATAAGAATTGCTCAAATTTAAGTGTTTTACATTTATTTCCCCTCCCCTGACTGTCTTTACTACTAATTTCCCACTGTGATTATGGTGCAGTTGTTAATTAACTCATTATAGGTTAAATGAGTAATCTACAAGGCCTTGTTTTAGATCACAGCACTGTTTAGCTATGACATTAATTATAGTATGTTTGGTTTTATTTTTTTGAATGTAATCGGGAAAATATTTTCCCTGGTTTAGGTCATGTTTTTAAGAGGAAATTCTGTGATGAGATTTAAAAGAATGAGGAAATGATTTTTATGTAGCCATTAATGAAATAGTAACTGAATTGTCCCTGCAATATTAAAAGCAACCAAACAAAACCAACAAAAACCCCCCAAACAACCCCTCCTTATTCTGTGGAACAAGTTGCCATTTTTCATAGGAGAGTTTGCTCCAATCATACAGATTCTCAGTGGTCCCTTGAAAATGTTCCAGGTGCTGAGTCATGTGCACACTGTCGCTGAGCTGCTGCTGGGAGCCAAGAAGGATTGTTGAGAGAGGAATATTAAAATAGTCTGTTTATGACAGCCATTAATACGGCTGGTGCGGAGGGTACAGCAGCCTTTCATGAAAAGGTGGCTTTGTGGCAGAGTGGAAGAGGGAGGCTGCCCTCAGCAGGGGCCTGGTTTTATCCTGTTTGGATATAACTCTGCTAGTCTAAAAAGTGATGAGAAATGCTGGGATCATACATTTTTGTGGGGAAGGGAAGGTTTTTAATGCTGTTCACGTGTCTAATACAGCGCCTAGTTTTATAGATGGTGGAATTTTTTCCTTTAGTAGCATTGCCTCTGAAGGGTTAATATTTACCTTCCCTCCTGCTGCAGGTAGCATGAAGTTCAGCTGAGCTGTAGTCAGAAGGATACAGATGGAAAATACCTTTGGAAGAGGACATTGTTTGTCCTCATTTCATGCTTCATTAGGGTCACCCTCCTGCATTGTTACAGGGTCAGGAGCCTCCCGCGGTGTTGAGGGAGAGGGGACATCTCCCTGTCCAAGGGCTCTCATCTTCAGACCACCTGCATTTGGGGTGGAGAGCACCCTCCTCCCCTTAGCTCTCCTGGCACTGGCCTTAACTAACAAAGGAAAAGACAGCAGCAATTATGGCACACACAATTAACGAGCTCCTAATCTCCAGCCTTGTGTGTAATTGGTGCTGTCAAATACAATTAGTGTCTGCCCAAGTTCCCTTCCCAGGGGGATGGCCAGGCTGTGGCACAGAGGGACAGTTATGGGGCAAGTGCCTGAAACTTTGAGAGTTTATTTTCTTGTTGCCTCTCTAATAATCCTCACTCCTGAAATTGTGTCCAGAAATGTTAATCCAGAGCATTAAGGGGACACGGTGGCCAGCAAAGCAAGTCCTAACTTCTACTGTTGGGTTAACTCTGAAGTGTCTTCTGTAAAATTTGTCACTTGAGACTATACCAGCTTAATTACAATTCAATCAGCATACTTCAGGGATTTACCTTTACCTTCATGTGGGCTTGATGGAGTTACAAGATATTGTCCTGTCATAGCAGCTGAGACTGGAGCTGCTGATCACCTCCCCGGTGTGGTATGGGCAACTGGGACCTGCGCCAGGGTTTCTCCTGCCCTTGTCAAGCAGACCTCTGTGAACATCTAGCACTTGCAGCTCCTCCAGGCTTGAGACCCTTGGTTGCACCACAAAGCCCTGCAGGCACCCTGCAAGGCCAAGGCAGATTTTGTTGGCTTCCTTAGTGGTTCCTATCAAGCAGAGCCTTTCCCTTTTCTGCTGCTATGTGTGCATCTTTCTGCAAACTGTTAGGGAGCAAGGTAATGTGTGTCCCTGGTCCCAGTACAGGGAAGCCAGGGAGCATGCTGTGCAGGCACCTGCAGCTGTAGGAACGGGTGAGCTGGAGAAAGGTGACCCATGCAGAACACACGTGGATTGGAATCTGTGCTATGTATTTGCTGCTGTGGAAACGCTTGGAATGATTTCGATTGTAGTAATTTTGTTGGGAGTATTTCTTGTCTCCATCCCATAAAGCCAGATACAGCTGCTACTCTGACTTAAGGTGCATCAGGCTCAGAGCAGAGGAAAAATAATACAATAAGTAGACTCTGAACATAACCTGAGATAACCTCTGCCATGCAGTGTGGTGGCTCAGGTGTGAGATCCTGATGCATAGCTCTCATTTGAGCTGTCTCTCTTTTCTGTTTCCAAAATGTGTGATGACGAAGGATTTAAGTCTTGGCCGGTTTAAGGCATTAGCCAGTGTGACTTCGAAGATAAATATTTTGAGCCAAACCTTTTTGCTAATGGCTTTCTCTTTTTCTTAAATATATATGTTTTTGTGAAACTACTTAAAGGTTTTGGGTGTGGAGAAAAGCCAGAGTGAGATGTGAGGGAGTTAGGGGAACGATAGATGTGCTATGCACGGTAGCCACATGCCTTGCCAAGCAGCTATTTCTGCTGGGTGTCTGGACGTGCAAAACTAGCCAGGCAGAGTTCTCATTCTACTCTGGAGAAAACTGGGATGTCTGGCATTTAGCCCATACCTGGGATCTAGCTCTTACCTCCAATTTATGGTTGGGAATTCTTAAAAGCTTTGCTGAAATTTCTGCTATTTCTGCTGCTTTGTTTCTCTGTACCTTCTCTCCAATTCATGAATCACTTGCCCTGCATAAAAAATACTTGTGTATCATTTGGTTCAGTTCAATCCCAGCTAATCACCAGATTGGAACAAAACTTGGGTTCAGATGTGAAAAATATTAAATCCCTATCCTGTCTTCAGGGATATAGCAAGAGGTTGGACCACCAAACCAACCCCCAACTGGAAACTGCCAGTCGTCTTCTCAGATGATAATTTTCATCCTACTTTCCAAAAATACAAGAAGGAAAATGAATCATGCTCTGATCATGGGAGACTTCAAAGACCAAAATAGAAGGCGAACTGAAAACCCTCACAAAAAACCTGTTTGTTTCTAATTGTTTCCTGTTTCCATAATGCTTAGTATGATAAAACTATCTTCTCTTTCTCCTTTATTTTTCAATCATGATTAGACATGTTGTTAAAGCTTATAAGTGAGTTTGAGCTACTGTCTTGTTGTGGAGAAGATGGAGCTGAAATTGTCAGTGAGGCATCAGACAGGGTTTTTTAATGTGTCTGTCGTTATATGTTAACCTCTGAACTGGAACATGACGTCTGTTTTATGGCTGACAACAATTTAAAGGTATACATCTTGACATCGTGGATAAAGAAAGAAGGGGGAGTGGAGAAAAAAATGAATTAATGATGTTAGCAAATATTAGTCCCTGTATTTCCATTTTGTTCAGAAAGTGGTTGTCAGGCTTTGAGGCAGTCTGGAGCAGCATTGTTAGTGACAGCCAGTCGAGATGCGATTGTACCTTGAATCAAGCCAGTCTTTTATTGACAAATACAGTGCACTGAGGCAGGGATGAGGATGCTCTGCTGTCTGTTCTGGGAGGAGTGTGGCTTTTCTCCTGGCATTCCTGGTGTCATTTGAGAAGGATCTTTCTGGACTTAGTGGACTTCCCTGCACCAGGCTGAGAGTCCACCGTGAGTCAGGAGAGTTGAAAATGTCTTTTAATGAGTATGCATGCTGCATACTGAAGTACATTTGCTTGTGATTTATGCTAGCTTTGGTAAACCAGATCCAAAGTTAACTGTCAAGGGTAATATTGACTTTGATACCAGCCTTAATTGTATGTGAGCAACAAAAAAATCAATGGGCAAGAATTAGGGGAAAACACAAGAAATTCTGGTGCCTTTTAAGGCATCTCTTACGCTCATTTTGATCTCTTCCCAGACCTCTTACATGCCACCGCCTATGCTTTGACGCTCGAGTGCGATCCTTCAAGGTTTCTTCCACACTGTCACAAATTCCCCTTTTATTCCCCTGTTTTTTAACTGGCAGTTTGAGGGCAACCCCCTCATGCTTGCGAAGCCCACCGTAATTTTGCCTTTTCTGCAGCCTCTCTCTTCCATGGGCCTGACTGCAGATAATGTTGCTGTCATCTCTCTTGGATTCAGGTTGCAAATTATAGGATCCTGGGATCGTGTTACTTCTTAACTATCATTAGTTACATGTGTATCTGCAGTGCTTTTGAACAGCACTGACAGCAAGGAAAGAAATTGAGCAGGCTTAATTGAGAGCCACATAGTTAATTATTAGTGCCTTTTTTAACAGAGGAGAGAGAGAATGTGCAGTGTCAGTTTTTAATTTCATTGTGGTTTGCAAGCTAATGTTAACTTCAAACTCCCTGGTCATTATGTATGTGTATGTAGCATTTCTTTTATCTTTCCAACCTAAAAGCCCTTTTCTACTGTAGAAATGTCAGGAGATTTGAGAAGGAAAGTGCACCTGCATGTTACTCACCTCATTGGCTCATGTGGGCAACATATAAAAGCACTGGTTTTCTGCTAGTGCAACAGCTGTGACGTGGTTTGGAAGGAGCAACTGCTTTGTCCCACCTCTGTCATTACCTGGTTTGGTACATCATGCTCAGGTACTGCATGCAAGTCCCTGGCAGGCTGGGTAGAATAGATATTGGAAGCGGGCAGATGAGCTCATGGTATAACGCAAGTTGTCAAGGGCAGCTGGAAAGAAACCAGTTTGTGTCTGCATGGAGTCAGAGTAAATGATTTTGGGAAGAAGCGTTCCTCATAGCCTGGACAGATTCCCTTTGGGAAGTCCAGTGGTGATGAGCGGTGGAGCCATGATGCTCTCTTGTATGGCCTTGCAGAGTAGAGGCATGGATTAAGTCCTGAGAGCATAGCCAAGACTTTTCCTGTACATTTTTCATAAACTTGTTCTTACATATGGAGGACTTTGATGGAATAAGCTTGGTTCAACATTCATAAATTGAATATTGAGTTACCTATTACTATGTGAAAGAGATGAGGTAAAAGCTACTTAGACAAAGTAACCTGTGTATGGATTAAGAGCCAGAGAAGTTTTTTGCCTGAGCATTTTTGGGAGAGCCTTTGTCACTGAGTTTCCCAATGACCTTATGTGTGCTCAATCAATGTGATTAATCTTTGGTAGAAAGAAGGTGAACTTAATTCAGAAAACCTGTTTTACAATTTCTGCCTCTAGAAAGATGAAATGTATTTCCTAAAGTGTTGTTTCTGACTTTGAAAAAAAGCAACAACTGAAAACTGGAGTGGGAAGAGATGAAAGAATATAGATTAAAAATTTTCTGTAGTTTCTGATACTGGTTGAATGACCACTGTCCCTAAATATCAAAGAAGTTAAACTAGTTGTGAGTATAGCTTCATTTTCTAGAAATAACTCTTGCATATACTAGCAGGTGATCTGAAATTTAATTTTCTTTATAAATGGTGTGTAAATAATTGATGGATAATAAGATTCTCTGCTAAATAATTGTTTTAAGAGGGGCATTGTACTCAAAGACTCTGAAGCCCTTTCCCTTTAGGAAAGGAGAATTTCCTGTCATCTTTAAATTAGAGAAAGCCTACTTACCATAGAACACTTCTTGAAGCCAATTTCCTTTCCATTTTTTCTTAAAGAAGTATGTGATATCTGCAAACCCAAATATTAGACTTTGGGTTGGCACGGGAGAGCTGAAGGGTGGAACTGGTTGGTTTAAACTGTGCAGAATGTAGAAGTCAATGTATTATGGGAAAACAGTAAATTGATTTAAAACAAAAGCAACCTAGGGAGCAGGAAGGAAAACAAATGTAAACATGTTTTATTTAAAAAAAAAAAAAAAAATCAACATCTTTCTAGGTAGAATTTTGATGAGGCAGCAATGCTTTTTTGGTGTAATTAGCAATGTATTGCAGCTACTGAGAGACTGCTAGAGGTTGGGACAGCTTTCCCTTTGCTTCTGACTTTATTCACCCTGGGTAGGATAATCTCATCACAGAAAGCTACAGAACTGCCCACTGACAATAGCATGTTGCAATTAATGGGCTGGTTTTATAAGGAATTACTTCTGTGAATTGCAGACCAGTTTTGACTACTTACCAAAGATGGAGGTCCCCTGGAAGACTTAAGGTTTCTGGTGCCCTGCACCCCCTAAAATAGGGTTAGGCTTTCAGACAGAATCAGGCACTTAGCCCTTTCTGAAAGTCTGGCATCAATGTCAAGTCAGCCAATTGAAGATCCTGAGCTGCAGGATGTTTTTTTGAAAAGGTAGGCCTCAGGCTCGGTATCGATCAATCATTATTCTAATTGTTCATTTCTATTATGGTGGGAATCATTCAGAATCCTAGAGTTCCTGGGAGTAAATCATTTGGAAATGCTGCCCATTATAAAATTTAATTTTAAATCTATATTAAATAGATTTATAAAAGCAAGCTTTGCAATCTAGTAGCATAGCATTATGCTACCTCACAGAGGCTCAGCTTTTGGGTCCTAAGGGGCCATGGCTGACAGTGCTGTGGAGGCAACACTTTGACTTGTTGTGAGCAGGACAGCGAGGCTGCTGAGCCTACCTTTCGGGTGACCCTTCTGGGCCATATTCAGAGGAACATCGATTTGATTTGCTGAGAGATCCATCCAGCTGTTTGGGAGGAAGTAGGGCTGTGGAGTAACATTTGCCATGAACATGAGGCTTCCAGAGAGCTGATCCCACCTCTGGGGAAGGAGTGGGAGATGGTGGAGGGGTAGATTGGAATGGGATGGCAGCCAGGATGCTGGACCAAACTTTCTTTTTCTTTCAGATGACAGAGAAGAAGGGAAAAGAGAGCAAAACTGCATTTGGAGGCCCCGTTGTCAGCTCATTATATCAAGAAGAAACAATCAGGTGATTATCTGCACTGGACTTCTGTTGAAAACAGTATTTTTCTAATGTCATTTTGTTTTTTCTTTTTTTAATATTGCACAAGTGTGATGGCAATTACAACAGGATAATAAATGACAGGAAAGAACTTTTCAGGTCCATCATTTAAATCAATAACTGCCTGTATCACTGCCAGGTAGTAACCTTTCCCTAACATGAGATGTGGGGGAAGGGCAAGGCTTCCCATTTTTCAGTTATATGGCAAAAAAAAAGGTAATATTGGATACTTTTTAATAGAAAGCTATTCAGACACTGTCTTTTTCAAATAGTTATTTCTTTACCAATGCATTCATTAGGGAATGTTCAGTGAAGGTTTTAGTGTTGAACAGTGTCTGCCTTCAGGGAGAGTTTGTACCTTGTATAAAACAATTCTTTTTCTAGCTTCTGCAGCTGGCATAGCACAAACATATTTACTGAGCTAAAATGGCTGCTATATAAAAACTGTCAAAGTGCAAGTAGTAAGTGACATCAGCTACTGAATAAGGACAGCTGGGTTTTCTTGTTTGATTGTTTTTTACTGTTCCAGACTACTAATCATAGGTATAATACTAACTCCAGTACCTAAATGATTGTTTGGAGGATCTTTCAGGATACAGCATCATATTTTAGTTAAGATGAACAGTCAGGGAAGACTAAATATTTGAGCAGTGTTTGCTGTCATGTTACAGTCACCCATTTTTGTGTATGTGATCCCATTTGTTTTATTGAATGTCTTGCATCATTTTAATCCCAGGAAATGAAAAGATAAACACTGATTTTTCTACACACAAGCTTGCCGAGAACTTTCCTGAAGTTTTAAAACTCTACCACAGCATTTCTTTGATTTGTCACAAACTAATGAAAAATAAATCTTGAGCAGGTGGCTCCAAACCCTTTGCAAGGAGCTCAGGTAGGAATCGATGTGGCTGTTCTGTGTAAGTGAACAGAAGGGCAACGAAGCTGGCGAAGGGTCTGGAGAACAAGTCTTGTGAGGTGCAGCTTTAGCCTAGAGAAAAGGAGGCTCAGGGGAGACCTTCTCACTCTCTACAACTCCCTGAAAGAAGATTGTAGCAAGATGGGGGTTGGTCTCTTCTCCCAAGGAACAAGCGACAGGACAAGAGGAAACAGCCTTAAGTTGTAACAAGGCAGATTTAGGTTAGACATGAGGAAAAATGTCTTTCCTGAAAGATTTGTCAAGTCCTGGCCCAGGCTGTCCAGGGTAGTGGTGGAGCCCCCATCCCTGGAGGGATTTAAAAGCCGTGTAGAGGCTGAGGGCCATGGTTTAGTGGTGACCTGGTAGTGCTGGGTTAATGGTTGGACTTGATGATCTTAAAGGTCTTTTCCCATCCCGTTCTATGATTCTAGGGTGGCAGTTCTGTGCTCAGCAGTAGTGCAAGCACTTCCCTTGATGTTACAATCCGCTTTATAGTGAGGTGGAACAGTTGGCCAGAAGTAGCCTTATCTGCCTCATATAGAGAGCCAACATGTCTAACATGCTCCTGGACCTTGACCAGAGGTGGTCAGGCATGACCTTGATTTAACACACTGCTTGAGGAATAGCACTTCTGCTAGCCACAAGCTCCTTTTTCTTCCCTGCTCTGTCAATGCAGGTCTCAGCCAACACCCATGATGTCATTGTTTGACCTTGTGGTTTAAATCCTGTTCAAGCTCTTTTAGGAGTGGAATATTTCAGTGCTGCCCCTTGTCAAGTGTTAAGCCTGAGCTATGCTTGGTTCTGCAGTACTTTTGGAGCTGTGTCTGTACCAGGTACTGCCTGCGCTCCTTCTTGGATATGAAATACAGCACAATATACAGGAAAACAGAGTTTGCTCTGGTTGGCTTGATGAGTCTGAACCTTGTTATATTTTTGGTTATATTTCCATGAGAACATGACTTGTGGAGGACTTGAAGATAAGTACAGCTCCAAATACATTATTTTCCAGACATACCATGAGGAACATGTGCTCTATATTTAATAGCATAGCTGTAGTCTTACAAAATGAGGTTGTAGGCAGATGTACTCTCTGACACGGCTGGAATAGGGTGATTCTGCCAGAAGTGAGTAATCATAGCACTAAACTGGAGAATTGCACTTGTACCAAATTTGCAAGCAGGTGAACCAAAGAAGAATTGCTCTAGGCATTCAGTTTGGCACTCATGTTTATCTGGAGCATGGGGTGAATTGGTTTGATAGTGTTGGGTTGACAGTTGGACTTGATGATCTTAGAGGTCTTTTCCAACCTTAATGATTCTAACCACTGACCTGAAGGGTGTTTTTTCTGAGTTGCTGAGCGGTTACCTACAAGAACATAAGGTTAGCATTCAGTAATACTTCAGTGCATTTGTAAACAGAACGTAGCCTTAAAAAAATAAGGCATTTTCTGGAGAAGAAGAAAATTAAAATGCTTAAAGGGAAAGAAAATTGAATAGCTTGAGCCAGCATGAACTTACACACATTGATAGTTACAGGTTAAGTCCCATGTTGTAAGTTTGGCTTGTATGTTACCTCAAAACCTAAGATCTGAGAAAAGAAACTTTGATGCAGACTATTTTATTGACTTGGTTGTCTATGGTGGGCCTACTGAAGCCTTAAAAGCTTGCAAAAATTGGAATATAAATCAAACTTTAGTCTTTGTTTAGCTGTTGATAGGATAAATATTTTCTAATTACAGGATCATATTAGAGAAGCTCAGAATAAGCAAAAACCCCTTATTTTGTGTCTTAAAACCTGAAACTCAAGTCTTCATCAGCTCTTGGTTCTGACAGACTGCTTAAAGCAATTTCTCAGCAGGCGTTACTCTGCCAAACACAGCCTACCATATGCCCTTTAGGATTCCGCTGATGCAAAGGCAGGAAAAGGCTGTTTAATTTATCTGGAGCCTAGTATCGTCACAACCTCACCTTGTACCAGGAGATAGGCAACAATGCAAGTACAGAGTTTGGGAGGTTCACTGAAGCAGGTTCGCTTATTTTATTCTTACCCGAAGCTTTTGAACAGTAATAGGAAGATGAGAGATCTTGTTTTAAATAGTGTAAAGCACAAGTTTACCACCAGCAGTAAATTACCACGCACAGCAGCAGTGCTGTTGCTTTCAAACTGAGTATCTAAAATTATGCTTAGATAGTGCTTATGTTCCTTTTGTGGAATGAAAAGATTGGGTTGTAGAGTGCAAATCTACATGTTGAATAAAGTGGAGTCACCATACCCTACCCTAAAGTCAGGTGGATCAGAAGTAGGAGGAACTGGGATGGTGCCAGGGCCAATTTTGCGTTATCACTAATTATATGAAATGTTTCTGCTTTGAGAACAAGATAGAAAAGTGGTCAGTCTGGCTGACCAAAGTACATCACACCAATTTCAGATAAATTCAAGAGCGTTCATAGGAACAGGTTATACCCATATAATTAAATCAATTTAGAAAGAGATTCGGTTAAATCAGTGTCATTTGTGTGTTCATAGATCAATCCTCAAATCAGGAGAAGGTCTCTTGAGCTAATGAGGCATAGCAGTTATTTACTTTGGGGTGCTGGGCACTGGTCATCAATTAAGAGTCATTAATAAACCCTGGCAATAAAGAGCTCAAGTACCCCCAGTGACTAATGGGGAGCAGTCACAGAACAAATTAGCATAGTGCTCTGCCTCTGTGTTTCTCTGCAAATCACTTATCTCACTTCAGGCATTACATAAAAATAATGTGTGCTGATGACTGATGATGGGACTTGGAGGTTCCCCCAGAAGGAAAGATGTAGAAATCATCTGTGATTTCAGGCTGGGTGTAGGGGTGGGGTTTTTTTCACTCTACATAAAGCTTTATGGCTGTTTTCTGGTCTTATTACCAGAACAAAAACAGTAGTAGTTGAGCTCTTTCACGATCAAATAACTATAATTACAGTTTCACAAACCTGGAAATGAGCAGTGAGATGAGGTTGACTGATGTGTCACCAATATAAATCTAATCTGAGACACAAACTGAGGGAGATGCCAAAAATACCACAGCAGTGGAAATTAAACTTTAAAGTTATTTTTCAATATTTTTTTGAAAGCAAGAGTGAGGAGGAGTCAGTTTCTAAGTGTTTCCAGCAAGCAAAAGCATTGACTTGGCAGATGGAGAATGCAAAATAGTGTTGCCGAATATCTGTGTCCCTCCCCTCTTCCACTAGTGAAGCTCTCCTGTGCTGTGCTGTGGGCTGCTCCCACGTGGCCTCAGCATGCCAGGATGGGAATGATGTCCTCTAGTTGGCATAAAAGCTTTCCAGAGCTGTGCTTCACACTTCTGCCATCCTGAGGGATGTTGAAGCAGGCCTTTTCTGGTACAAACTTCCACCCTTTTCCCATAACATGTGGGAGCAACCCCGGGCTCTGTTTAGGATTGGGCTGCGAAGCGGGCACCCCTCATATTTGGGAGGCTGCCTGATGCCATGTAATCTATCAGAATTGTATTAATCCCACTAACGCAACCGCCATCTGGCCCTGCTGCTGGGCCGGCTCACGCGAGCTCCCGTGATGGATGGCCTCAGGAATTGATTAGTTGTTGTGCGAGACAAATGAACTGTTTTGGCAGAAAATACCAGAGGTCACTGCGTGTGGTCAGGCACAAAGGCTCCTGAATTTTAAAGAGCTGCTTCCAGTATCCATTGCAAGGATGCGGCTTTGGAGTGGCGACAGCTTTTGAGACGAGTCCAGTGCTCTGGAGTACAGTTGGGGTTTTGTTCTCTCCCTCCAGCCTCGTTTTCGGCAACACCAGTGCTGGAGATGAGCGCAGAGCTGCGGAGGTGTGGGAGCCGGCATCCTGGCCATGTTGGCAATTAGGGGCTCGTGTTTGGGTGGCTGTGCCACAGACGTCTGCCACTCATATAAGTGCTGGGCTATGCAGTCCCTGTGGAAGAGCTTTCCTGGTTGCGCAGAGCCCAAGCTGCCCGCAGCGTGCTCAGCTGTGGCACATATCAAAAAAACCTGTGGGCCCAGGCAGCTGGGGTTTGGAGATTCTTTTTCAGATCAGTGTTATTTAGAAATGGATGCTCTTCTGGGGATGTTTAGCATGCAAGTCCCTGACTTCAAGATGATTGCCAAGTTTGTTGCTTCCCTGCTTTTTATCATCCCCGGAGCTGTGACCCTTGGGGCTTTGCTTTGTTGTGCAAAGAGGTGACTTGGCTGAGGCCTGCCTTCCCTTTGGGACAGTGCATCCTTGGGCGGCAGCTCCTATTTGGGGTTTTTGCAGCCGCCTCCTCTCTGATGCCGCCGCTAATCTACTGATGTGCGTGTGGTGGCTCGGCAACGGGTGGGAAATTGGATGACACATGTCTCGCTATGTCCCGGCTGCTCTCAGAGGATGGCACGTGAGTGTGCCGGCAAGTGGGCAAGACTTCCCCCGGGACGGCCTGCCAGTTCAAAATAAACTTGAGTTATGGATTTATTCAGCTTGTAAAACCTCAGCTGGCATAAATAATTGAGAAAGCAAAGGTTTGTCTGTGGTGCATACCTCAGGGACTTGCTCCTGCCTCCCTCCCTCCCACCACCCTTTCTTATGAAAATGATCGCAGTTGCACTGATAGATAATAACAAACTAAGCAATTAAAAGCTATGGGTGGCTGGAGAGAGGAGAAAAGGTTCAGTTAATGAGCTTTTCCTCTTCCTGTGCCCAGGAGAGCCTCAGAAGTGACGAGGCGATTAAAGCGAAGAGATAATTATAGATTATGTGAAAATGGGTCCCTTGGGGGGCTGAGGGCCTTGACATAAACAGTTGAGTGTTGCGAGTGTCTCTCTGCTCCCCATGTGCTGCCTGCTCCGTTCTGCCGCGCTCCCGCTCGCTGGGCAGCACCATGCCAAGCAGACGGGCCAAGCCACCTGTTAGCAGCACCCGGGCTGCTCTGCAGTGGGGCCACTGGGACGTGCCTTGGACCAGCCCCTGGAAAAGGGGAGAGGACACCCAAAGCAGCACCTGATGGCAGCCCTCTGCCCAGAGCTTTGTGCTTGAGGTAACCTGTGAGACGGGGAGGAAGGAAATGGGGCAAACCTGGATGATATTCTCTGTGTGAGGGGAGAATATCTGAATATCAAGTCTTTTCTGTGCCCTTTTTCATGGCAGGCTTGGTGGCTGTTTAGAAAGCAAGGAGGTTTACTGTACTCCAGGTAAGAAGGAAGTGAAGCCTAATTGACCGGCAGCAGAGCTTTTCCATGAACTGTTTAAAAATTGTTGACTCAACACATGTTTTGGACAGCTTATGAAGAAGGCTTGTGAAGACTTCCAAGCTTGGGGAGCAGTGGCTTGATTTAAGTTCTTCCAACTCCTTTCATTCAAGGATGGAAAAAGCTGCCCCTGTGTTACCTGCAGGTAATAGATAGGCTTCAGCTTGACATTAAATCAGAGTTAGCATCTCTTACTGGGGATGAGGGAGAGCAGAAGAAAATAGCTTTTGGGTCTGAACATGTGTCAGCAAGGGAGAAGAGAAACCCTTCTGGCCATCCTCAGGTAAGAGATGTATACACATTAAGTGCCTTTACTGACAGTCAGGTGGTCACTGACTTGAAGACTCCTTTTAAGCTCAACAAAAAGAGCTGGTGCTGGTATATCACACAATCTGACACGGAAACAAAATTGCTATGAGGCTTCCTCTTCCCAACATTATCTGAGGAATGTCTTTGCAGTGTCACTTTTTGTATTTCTGATGTGCTTCTGATTTTAGAAGGATATGTTCTGGTTTTAGACTGTTTCTAGCAAATTTTGGGCCTCACTGATGACTCTTACCAGTTTTATGTGGAGTGCAAATTCCTGCTAGGAGTGAGTCTGATAAAAGCACTGCATCCTTTTTGTGTCCTTGTAGCTATTACAGTGGAGGGGTTATTCAGAATGTACCTGTACACACATATGCAGTAAAGGGGAGGGGGGGAACTCCTGAGCATCAAGGTTTTCAAGCTGTTTCTTGCTTGTACTATGTGATTTCAAATGCAAAGTCAGCAAATGATAGTAACTTGTTTTTTTTCCATTCACACCATTCATATGTAGCGTCTCCCCTTGTATTGGTATCTCCAAAAATTTGTCTTTAACTCTGAGCTCTTTCCTCAGTTCCCTTTCCTGGTTTTGGCACGTGACTATATCAAATTGTTTTAAATGTCTGGAGTGCAGCTTCCCGTGACTATTTTGTTTGCAGGTAAAATGTCTTTGTTATAACTGCGTTGGCTTCCCTTGAATCTGTTCAGGAAAGGACTAATTCTCTTTGTTAATATTTATAGAAAAGTTGGAGATAATATATGCTTATTTTTTTAAAGGGGACATCGGGAGCAGAGGAATGGTTTAAAGCTTGAGAATTAGATGCAGAGTAGAAAGATGAAATTTCCCAAAACCTTATCTTCAGGTGGGGAAATTGCTTTTCTGGATTAGTTCCATTGTGGAGACTTCTGAAAGAAAAGTAGTTTTTTGGAAGGGGCATATAAAAGGCATTTGCAGAGGTGATTCTTCCAGAAAAACTAAATCATATCCAAATAGTGTGTCAGGTCATTTCCCCCTTACAGACAACAATATCCTCAGGAAAAGACTGTAGAAGTGGTAGGAAGATGGCCTGGGTTTGGTACATCAGTGGAGCACAATCGGCTGCTTTATCACTGCTGTGTACCTGCTGGTACCTCTGTGGCTGGGCTGAGCAGCCTGGGCTTTGCGGCACAGGGAGATGCTGATGCTCAGGCTGAATGGGTGCCACCCCTGCCAGGGTGCACAGAAAATCAACTGCTTTGGTGTTATAAAAGAGGGATCTATAACAAATGAAGTGTGGGTGGCTGCACAATGGGGGAAGAGCTGCTGGAACCAAGTTAGCGTACGGCATTGTCTGAAAAGCAGCTTTACCCAAAAGGCTGGTTTCAGCAGCCAAGGGTGGGTTTCAGAAGTTGGACTAACAAGGTAGGACTGGAGGTACTTCACAGCATATCAAACAGCCCTTGTTAGTGAGGGCAGACATGTCTCATGACCTCCATCAAGAGTCTGTCAAGCTCTATCTTGAGCAATATAAGCTTTTGCCTTTTCTGATCCCACTATGAGATTCTTTTTCCCCAGAATTCAAAGTAATTGCATCTAAAGCATGCAGTGTTCTGTTTCCCAGGAGCTTGTGTGTAATGAGTGGACAAGACCTCCAATACATAAGTCCATGAGAGACTGGAAGACTTCTGCAATGTCCCGAAGCCTAAACATGGAGTGTGAAATCTTGTGCAGCATCCAGCCCTTTACTGGAAAGGTGCAACTCAGTTGTTTGAGAGGACTGTTTGTGCACCAAGAATAGTGGTGATGTGCAGGAGAACAACACTATTAAATGAGTGAGATGAGAGAGGTCAGAGGAAGTGACTCGTTTGGAGAAAGCAGCACTCTACCGCTATAGCTGAGTACCAGCACTTCTTGCCACCTTTTACTGGCACTGAAGAAGGAAACAGATGATTGAGATCTGAAGAATTAGAGTGTAACTTGGCAAGCTACATGCATAACAATAAAAAATGAAGAGAAAAAGTTGTTCTGATGGGAGCAGGGGACATGGTCTTGGTGGCATTGGGATTTTCATTTTTGGGGGACTATAGGTCAAAGAGCCTCACTTTCTTTGTAACCCATTGCTCAGAAATGCAAATTACTTTTTACTTTGTTGTGACATTCTTCAACTTATGAGATTCAAGAGCAGTGCAGATGAATAGGAGTACTGCTGCCTTTCAGCACTTGGGAATCAGTTCTCAAACTGCTCTGTAGCATTGCAAAGCCTGTTCTCTCCTGCCCGAAAGGCCCACAGCAGAACAAGCTCCCTGCTGGGTCTGACCTGCTCCCAACAACCTCCCATTATTGAGGAATTTCCTTTGAGGCTATCAGCTCTGTGTTCTGCTGACCATCCAGACTGTCTTAAGGTGATCGAAATCTAGGGATGTTGTGAGGGGCAGCTATTTGATGTTTAATTCTTGTGAAGCTGCCAAGTCCCATAGCAATGCTGATGGGTTCATTTGAGCCGTAGTTTTCATCTGGAAGCTAGGAAGAGAGGGGAGTATGTGGGCTTTTGGTTTACTTCTAGAAAACCAATGACCTATTTTCTTTACTCCTTACTAGTCACACAGTTGTATCGGTGTATCTATACCTAAAGGTGTTATTGTAAAGGTGCCTGTGCTAAGCACAGCATAGCCCACTTCCCATAGAAAAATCAGCTGCATTGGAACAAGTAACTTCCTACCGGGATACCAGTGTGGAAGGTAGGAGGGTTGTGCTTTCTTGGCAATACTGGCATCAGTAACTTCCCATCATTAGGTACATGAGTGCAGATTTATACAGCAAGATAAAAATGTCTTGGTTCTGCTCTTTGCCAAAGACTCCTAACATTTGCTTTTTTAACTGTCACAAAGCACTGTAGCTCCAGTCACTCTTGCAAAGCTCTTCTGTAGCATTTTAAAAATCTGTGAAAGGTCTTAATTCATCAGAGGTTCTGTTTTGTTGGCTGATAATGACAGAAGTTTTGCCATGCCTGAAGCCAGGGTATTGCTCTTAGCTCTAGAAGAAGCTGTAGGTGTAGCTCAAACACCCATGACTCCACAGCTTGATCTCTCTGCTAGAAGCAAGCTTAAGCGAGCATGTGCTGGTCCCTCTGCCAGGGTTCTGCTCTGGTCACAGTTAAGCTTTGTCTTAACACTATTGATGCAAAAAGAAGTGCAACTGGATTACTTGCACTTGGTAAATAAAATAAAAGCCAAGCTCTGTGACCAGATTCCAAGATAAACACCGAAGATTTCACAAATCTCTTACCAAAGAGTACCAAATAATAGCAGGCACCTGTTTTAAAGCCACTATAGGAAAGTACTTTCCCATTGTTTGCCCCTTCACACACAGAATACTAAGTTGTAGAGCTCATCCTTAGGAGAGGCCAAGAGTATGTATGAATTAAAGAGCACAATAGAGTGAAAAAGGACCTGGAAAAGACTGATAAATATACTCATCTGGATGCGACCTCTCGCTACAGAAGCCCTGAAGCCACTAAGTTTCTGAAGCTGAGAGGATCCAACTGGGGACAGATTGCTTTCCACATGTCCTGTGTCTAATGCTGGCCACTACCTGAGATGGATGGCGTTGGAAGGATCTTTGGTCTGACCCAGAGTGGCTGTTACAAGTTTGCATAGCAGGGAGAAGAGCAACTTTAGCCTTTTATCCTCTGTGGAATTGCAGTGGTTTATACCCGGACTTGAACGTGGATTGTGCTGGCTAATTTTACAGACTGCTTGTACCAGTTCAGAGGAGTAAGCTGCCTTTTATCCTGGCATAATATTGTTTAAAAAACCACCTTTGTTTTCTAGGAAGTGGGATCTCCTGTCTCTTCTTGGGGAAAAAACCTGTATGATTCTCCATGTGCAATATTACGTGTCTGTTTCAGTCCAGTGATAGTATTGAAATATCTGTAGCAAAGTTAGAGCATATGATGTGCATACAGCCTTTGTGTTGTGCAGTAACATGGTGCTTCTTTTGGTTTTGTTTCCTTTGTAGGGAAGAGGACAAGAATATTTTTGATTACTGCAGAGAAAACAACATTGACTATGTAACCAAAGCCATTCGATCAAAAAAAGTGGATGTGAATGTCACAGATGAGGAGGTATGGAGAAGAGAAAGACCATTTTAACTTCTTTTTGTGTTAATTCTGTGCCTCTCCTTTTCAAAATTCCCTTGTTAGGATTGTTACAAGGTACTGCAATAATTGAACAAACACTTGGTCATTAAGACAGGGATAGCCTATTTGAAAAAAGCTTCCCACTGGATTTCTGGTGGTGTAGCTGTACTAACTGCGATGCAGTAGCATCCCAGAAACTTACTTTCTATGTTATTTTCAGCAATGCCAGCAGCCACTTGCAGAATAATATCTTCTGAATGCCCCCCTTTCCCCACCTTCTACATGAAATGTGATCAAGTAGAAGTAGGAAGTGAGGAAAATGGCTTTTTGACTGATGCGTTCAGTTTGTAGATGAAGTAGGGTTTCTGCCATGCCATCAGCTTTTCATCATTCCCATATGGAGTGCAAATGAGTGACACTGGCTTTCCAGCTTCACAAAAATCCCACTGCTGCCAGTGGATCTTATGTGCCCAAAGAAGAGCAATGAAGCTGGTGAAGGGTCAAGAGTACAAGTCTTGTGAGGAGTGGCTGAGGGACCTGGGGTTGTTCAGCCTGGAGAAAAGGAGGCTCAGGGACGACCTCCTCGCTCTTTATGACACCCTGAAAGGGGGTTGGAGCAAGATGGGGGTCAGTCTCTTCTCCCAAGGAACAAGCGATAGGACAAGAGGAGATAGCCTCAAGTTGCACCAGGAGAGGTTTAGCTTGGACATGAGGAAAAATTTCTTCCCCAAAGGGGTTGTTAAGCCCTGGAAGAGGCTGCCCAGCTCAATGGTGGAGTACCCATCCCTGGAGGGATTTAAAAGCTGTGTAGATGTGGTGCTGAGGGATGTGGTTTAGTGGTGGACTTGATCTTAAAGGTTCTCTCCCACCTAAACAAATCTATGATTCTGTGAAAAACAGTGACGTGGTCCAGTCTTTCTGTGCACATCAGGCCTAAAACACCTTTTCCCCATAGGAAGATAATACAGGCATTGCTAGAAACCTGAAGAAAAAACTGTGAGTTGACTTTTCTTCATAAAAGTAAACACCTGGTGTGGACAATTTCCTGTTCATCCTTTAAGACAGGTAGCGGTGCCAGCTTTGTTGCCTTGGTTTTGATGCTTGCATGCTGCCATCTAGCCTTGCTCATGGTCCAGTCTGTGCACAGCTACTTCTGCCGACTGCTTCCCAGCACATCGTGTTTCGGTGAACAGATGAAGTGCTTACACATTCATAGACTGAGACGCTACAAATTCAGTTGGGTTCTCCTATAGCTCTAAGCAGATTTCTGCCTTCTGAGCCATGACAGCCCCGGCTGGGGCTCTGAATGCTGATGGCAGGGCCTTTTATTATTAATCAGGAATTCATGTGATTAATTTTCAGAGGAGAGAAGGGAGGGTGTTCACGATCAGGGCTGGAATTTCACATCATAAATTCAATGAACTGAAACTGTCATGTGCACACGGTTGCTGCAATAGTGCCATTATGGAGCTCCAGCCCTCCTCCTGATCACAGGCTACAGAAGGAAATGTCCAGGGCTGTCCCACAGAAGGCTGATGGTGGAGTTCTTTAATAAAAGCTCATTTTTGGGATTGCATGCTTGCAATAACATCACGTTAACATTGTTTCATTTCCAATAACAAGATGCTCTTTTGTAGTTAGCAGCATTTAGAACCTTGTACCTTCCTTTGTGTTCAGGCAACAAACGTGCTTATTTTCTGCCTAAGAAATTTTGGGTCTCTTTTTTTTTTTTTTTTAACAAAATATTTGGTGAAAGGTGGCTGAAATAGTTTTTGTGCTCTAAAAACATAAATATTTAGAGCCAGATCCGAAAACTGCCACATGCCATCCTCTTTGGGAATTATCCACAAGTCTCTGATGTAAGAGAAGACCGATTTCAGAACTAATGGGTATTAGCACATGACTATTGCAGAATATGGAATTAAAGCCCTGTCTACCTGTGAAGGCCTCATAGGAAGATTCCCACTGGTGCAGAAGTCTCCCATAGATTAAATTCTCACAGTCTCTGTGATTTTTGGATTCCCCAGCAAATGCTCAAACAGGGAAGAAAACCTTTTTTCTTCTGGCAACTGCTGGCTTCCTTAGACTTAACTCTTAACTGGTTAAAAAAAAAAAGGGGCATTCCAAAAAGAAAATCTGAAAGAAATACTTATTTCAGGTCATGGTAAGGAGATGAAACTATTACCAGTCTTGTTCAGTATCTAAACGTGTTCTTCACATCTGGAGGGTAGCTTATTTTTCAATATCATGCAGGTTGTTTGAAGTTTTAGAACCCATTTTAGACTAGAGATAACCCAGACCAAGCCTTTGGTGGAGGGAAGTGTATGCAAGCATAATCTTGTCATTTTTATTAACTATTTTAGTGTTACTGTAGAAATACACCCTGCCATATCCAAAAGATGCCTCTTCGAGTCCTCTGAACATAACCTGTGCTGTCAATCCTTTGATTTAAATGCATATAAATTTAAAGTGACAGCAGGGCTACATACAAGGAATTAACTTGCTATGAAACACAATCTACTGAAGTACCAAATAGTCTTGTGCTAAAGTGCAAAGATGTGAGCCTCAGCCTTTCTTGTACAATAAATACTTGACTGAGGTTGTAAGGTGTTTAGATTTTATGTCCATGTGATGTGTTACTGCTGTAATTGTACCCCCTCACTTTGTGCAAACCTGAAATAAATTAGCGAAAGGAGAGAAGAAATCAGGAATAAAAATGTGAAATGGGGACAAACCACCTTAATCGAAGCAAAAGGATTTCAGAAAGGGCTATGGAAGTCTCTGGGGTTTAGATAGCTGCACTTGGCTACTTTCAAAGCATCAGTGGTCTTCTCCTCACAAGATCTTCATGTACAGCATTCAAGCCAGAATGCCTGCTAACAGTTTGGATATAATAAACTTCAATTTAGAATTAAAGAAAGAATCTAATGACAGTAATCATGTAGAAGCTTCCATTTACTGTATCTAAATTGCCCAGAGTTCAACAGAATAGCTTGGGTTCACTTAGAAGAAGTAGCACAGGCTAAAACAACCCGTTTCTCTTGCATATGTCAGCAGGACTAATGAAATCAGAAATGGACTGTGGCTGTGAAGAGCAGGCGCATCCCCGGAGTGCCGATTGCTTGCTGCCTGTTTAAGAACAGTGTTTCTTCAACTTCTAACAAAGCAGAAGCTGCTCCAAGGCTTAGATGAGTTGCTGTTGTAATTTGTGCTGTGGGCTTTGGAGGTTGTAGATAGAGATTTATTTTTTTTTAATCGTTAGAGAAATCCTAGTAAACAAACATGCTTACCTGTGTGCAGTATTTAAGCCCGTGCCAAAATTTTAATGAAAGGCATTTGAAATGATGCTTGCTTAGTCCCTGATCCAGGTGCTTTTGAGACAGCAAGTGCCAAATTGATGCCAGCTTGCCAAGGAAAGGACAGGGATGGAGGGAAATGGGTTTGAAGAAGTATCATGTACTTCTGGGCTTACTCCCATTAGAAAAACTTCCCCAAATGTTTCAGGGGTCTCAAAGTGATTGACTTCCAGATCAAATCTGAAGTTTACCTGTGTAATTGCAACAACAGCCCTTCCATTCGCTGTTTTCGCTATCATGGGGGAGTGTAGCCGTTGTGTGTATATCTCTTCTTAATTACCAGTAATAGAACACTTGCCCCAAGTTAGGCTGTCATTGCTATACAGCCTTTACAGCTGATAACACCATGCCTAGAAGGGTAGTGGAATATTTTAGCACATCCATTCAGTTTGGCTTTGTTCTCCTCTTTCTCCGCACTGGCTAATTGATGTGAAAATCATTCCCATCCATTTGTCTACTGAGACTCAGTAGATCTGAGACAAATCCCTGTCCTGTGCTTTGTTTGTGAACACCCTGTGACTTGGAGCTGAAAAATATTGATGTGCTGTTGGCTTGAGAAACTGCTGCAGAAGCTGGCCAAGCTGGCAGCAGTTATCCAAGCAAAGCACAGAAGATTTAAGAGACAGGGTTAGTGCACTGGGGCTATTTTTATGCTTTTTTTTTTTATTAAATACTTCAAAGGCAGGGGAAAAAGCATCCTCTCAAGTAACTTTTGCAACAACTGTTGTGTGTTTGAATTGCATGGAGGGAGTACCTTGATGTTTGATTGCCTTTAGTCAAGACCTTGCTACTGCTGCGCTTTCCTATATGAAATTATTCATGTTGCTTTGAGTCTTTCACTGCTTAATGAAATAGTCATATGGGAAATGTTTAGGGAAAGCTCAAGCTGTGGCTCTCAAGATTTCTGCCATGTTATTTAAACACGCAAACACATTACAGGCTGACATAAAGCAGCAGTTCTGCAGACTAAAGAATTTTGCAGCATGCATAGGTGATATCCATGCTATACAAAGAGCTGGATTGTACATTGCGTTTGGCTTATTGCTGAGGTTTGTTTTAAGGAAGACACGGGAAACAAGTAGACTTTGTAGCTGTATAACTGCCTAAATACATTAGCTAGAACTCCTAAGCATTTAATTTGCCTGATATTACGCAAACAGTACTGAATATTATCTTGTTTTAAATGCAGGTTTCTTAGTGATGCTTTCTGTAAAAGAGTAAGCAATTTGAGATTCTTCTTCAGATATTTTTACTTCCACATCAAATTGTGAATTCTTGCACAGAAGGTCTCCAAAGCCCCTTACACCCTCTGTTCAGGGTGTAGTGTGCTGCAAGGATGCAGGCAGTTCTTGGGTGGAACGTGTCAGCTTTTTAATAGTGCACAATTACAATGCAGAGCCATTTAAGGCATTAATTGGAAAATATTGTATCCATTTAGAATTGCAGAGAAAATATATAGGTAAGCAGAGTGTAATTACCCAAAGTGAAATTGACCCAAGACTTGAAATCCATACTCCTGCAAATAGCACAAGGAGATTTTTAATGACTATAGATGATCAAGCTTCAGTTTCTTGCCCTGTTTGAAAGGTAATACTTGCAGCAGAAACAGCCTTCCAGTGTCATGGACCAGTTGCACAGTGCTGCAGTATCCCTGAGCTGACAGGTTTGGCAGCACTGTCTCTCCCAGACTGTTGGCCTCGGTCAAGTTCAGCACCAATTAAATGAGATTCTGCTTGTCCAGAGACAAATACAAACCAAATTATTATAGCCACTAATCTGTAATGTGAATTTTGATATAAAGGATAGAAATGCCTTTATGTTGTTAGGTAATTGCACAATTACACTTGTGTAATTACCGTATGGTTCTTTTACACGTATAAAAAGAAATGGAAATAATTTATTATTTATTGCTACTGTGCATATTGCAGACAGTGCTTCTTTCTTCCGAAATAAACATCTGTGGCACAAAATAGGTGGTATTTTTCCAGCAGAAATCCGAAGTCTTAAGTAAGTACCAGTCCAGAGATGAGTTAAAGATGCTAAACGTGAATTAAGATCTTTCAATGTTTACCAGTTGCTTTGAATTGTTCTCTTTCCCCCTTTTAGACTTTGATAGTGGTGTTGAGTGCAAGAACATTAATCATTAAATGGCCCATGGATGTCATCAGTGGTTCCATAGAAAGTCATTGTCAGAGAATTCATTCTAGTCCAAGGTTAATTAGTGTAACATTAAAATTATGTGTTACAAAAATTAATTACTTGCTGGGTCAAAAAATGTGTTAAAAAGCTTAATGCCATGTGTCTGAGATCACAGTTCTTTACTCAAAAATCCCATTCTACCTCTGCTGCCCTGCCCAAAAATATCCAGCAGAAGCAGCATGAGCTTCAATTGCAGGTGTCTTCTGCCCCTCCTGCTGTTTTGGCACAGTGGTCGGGAAATTTGGCTCGCTGTTCCCATTAGCAGATAAATGAGTTGCTCACCTTGTTCCCCACTGCTCTGTCAAGAGATTTATAACCAGGCATGGGCTAATTTAACTGATTTCATCTGTGAAGGTCTGGGATTGTTTTGTGTAGCATGCTGAAAAACACAGGTCAGTCTAACAGTGCTATCACAGCCTGGGGGATGATTCCGTGGTTAGCTGCAGGGTTATTTCCAGGGAATCCCCTGCAAGAGTACCATGTGCCATCCTAAATCAGAAGAGACTTAACAGTAAGTCTCATTTACTGAGTGTACATAGTAAACAAAGAAAACTTCCCATCTCAAACTACTTTGAGTTACCATGCTCTTTGGAGTTGCTGATATATAAAATTTTCTGTAGTTGATAGGAAATGTCTTGGGCTCTTGTCAAAAGGATCCGTTGCTACTTCGAGTGCATTTCTGCTTTATAAGAAGGTAAGAACTCCAGCCTCAGCACAGGGCTGTTAAACCGTATGAAACTGTATCACAGCTCTGCTGTGATCTCCAGTTGCAAGAACAAACATTAACTTTCAGAGGCTTGGCTGTTTTGGGCCGGAATCAGAGCAGAACTTGTGAACCTAACCTTAAAAGCTTGGTGTCACTTCCCTACTTCCCTAGCTCTTTCTGACACCAGCTGGGTTTTCAGATATGTATGTCAGGCCTCAGAGGGGTCCTATGCCACTTGCCATGTCCTCAACAGGCAGGAAGATCTGAACTTCCATTTCATCCCCTCCAGTGGTGGCACAGACATGCAGAGAGACTTTAGAATCACAGACTGGTAGAGGTTGGAAGGGACCTCTGGAGATTATCTAGGCCAATCCCCTTGCTCCAACAGGGTCACCCAGAGCAGTTTGCTCAGGATCGTGTCCAGGTGGGTTTGGAATCTGTCTGGAGAAGGAGACTCCACAACTTCTCTGGGAAGCCTGTTCCAGGGCTCTGGCACCCTCACAGGAAGGTAATTTTTCCTCATGTTCAGATGGAACCTCCTGGGTTCCTGTGCCCATTGCCCCTTATCCTGTTTCTGGACACCACTGAAGAGTCTGGCCCCATCCTCTTGACTCATGCTGTTTAGATATTGATAAGCATTGATCAGATCCCCTCTGTCTTCTCTTCTCCAGCTAAACACCCCCAGGGCTCTCAGCCTTTCCTCATCACAGAGATGCTCCAGGCCCTTCAGCACCTTTGTAGTCTCTACTGGACTGTCTTCAGTAGTTCCTTGTTTATCTTCAACTGGAGAGCCCAGTGTATGCAGAGACCTTTAGAAAGGGAATGGGAAGATAACTGCAGATTTGGGAGTGGCTGGGGCTATGGGTGCAGCAGCCCATGTGGCAGATCTCAGAGGAGGACGGTCATGGGTGATGCCTGCCCAGACACCCAGTTCTAATCTTCTGTTGCAGCCAAGGCAGGGCCTGTGGGTTGAGTGTTTCAGACCTCCCAGAGGAATGAGCTACTGGAGACTTGGCATCCAGGTGACTTGGGCAACATTGAAAATCTTACCCTTGCTGTGTAAGTCTTTCCTAGAAAAGTCAGAGGTGTCAAAATCCCAAATCTACCAAGGAAAACAAATCATGTCATGGCTCTTTCTTTTCATGCTTTGCTGACTTCCCCACTAAATTTTTGGCTGGCTTGCAGGTTTGGTGCCAAATTAATGAGAGATTGAACTATGTGTCACTTTTAACATTTCTAGCATTATTCTGTAAGTCCAAATTGGGAGCAACAGTATGTTACGTACTAGTATTAGTGTGGTTTTTCAGAAGTCTCTGTAAATTTTGTTATTGACACTCAATAGCAAGACTGTGATTCTCTGTGCTTTTCTTTTTGGCTGACTTTGTTAATTTTATTCTGAATATTGCAGGGCAGGGCTCTGCTCCACTGGGCGTGTGATAGAGGACACAAGGAACTGGTTTCAGTACTGCTGCAGCATGCTGCTGATGTTAACAGCCAGGTAAGAAAGGAATAAAAAGGTGAATTTGATTGGTGTGTGACATAGCCTCCTGCCCAAATGTTTCGCACGAAGCTGAATTCTTCCAAAACTCTGTAGCAAGTTCTCTCAGGGCACTTATCACAGAGAAGAGCATCCAAAAAGTTAATGTGGGAAAAATGACAGAATTTGGTTGCATGAAATATGTAGTTGTAAGGGGCCTTTTCAGTTCCTGCTGAAACTTCTCCCTGCAGTAAAGTTTTTTTGATCTCCTGGTTGTGGTTTCCAGTGTGACTTGTGGTACTGATGACAAGAGGGATTTCCTGAGTACAAGGTGTTTGGTAGCTTCTTACATAAAACACATTCTCCAATGTAGTTTTTGTAACACTATGCTCTCAGCAGAACTTTGTGGACTGGTGGAAAGAGAACTCCACTTTGCCTAGCAAAAAGCATCCGATTTTTCAGCAGAGCATGCCACAAGGATACTTGATGCTTCAAGTCACAGCGTGGTGGGCATGTGACAGCTACAGCAGGATCTCAGTGCTGACTGGGGGCAAAGCCAAACGGTTTACACCATTTCCATCCCCACGTCCCTACCTCACCCCCTTGGGGGTCACCATTTCTAGCACAATTTAACTTAACTGAACATAAGGCAGCTCTTTAGTCACTGCGGTTTGCCACCCAAGTGTCTCTAATCTTAACTAGCAGCATTTTCAGGGTACGTGAACAGCGCTGGTTCAGCAGCTGCTTTGCAAGCAGTTCATTCCAGCCAGCCAGCTTCAGTCTGCCTGTGTTCATGAGTCAACGCTCCCAGTTCTGTCAGCTTGTTGTAATTAAGGGCTGACCTGTGTAAATGTGATCGTGATTGGAAATAATTGTCCAACATATTTCTGTCAAATTATGACTGACTGCTCTTTACCAGCGTGGCACTTATTGGCTTTGCTCTCCTGCCCAGTTTGGACATAGATAAACCTCTAGTGACAAATTTGCCAGCTCTTACCAGTGAGATCTTAAGCAGCCTTGCAATTAAATGCTTCAGGAATTTATAAAATGTGGACCTTAAGCATAATTGCAATCTGAAGGCTTGTCAGCAGACCTGTAGTGTTCACAGGCTACAAATGGTTGTGTTGGTATTTATACACACATTAAATTGTTGTTAAAAAGTCTTTCTTGCCCTTTCCTGGGCAGAATTGCTGGTGGGGTGAATATTAGGAGGCATGGCTCTGTGGTAGCTGGTCAGAGACATATCTTCATGCTCAGACCTCAGAATGGTTTGAGTTGGAAGAGACTTTAAAGATCATCTAGTTGCAACCCACCTGCCATGGGCAGGGACACTTCCCAATAGAAGAAAAGGCTGAAGGGAGAGTCATCTTATTTTTTCCCATAGCATTAATTTTTCTGATATATTCTTCTTCTCTTTTCTTCTTTTTGATGTACTGCATTATTTTCTAACCAGATTTTTGGCCAGTAACAAAAGGTTAATAATAGCCATAAAAAGAAAATCAATTTTCGGTATTTTTTTCCCCCACCAAGGTAATAAAGGAGAATTTTTCATAAAGGTCTCTGTTAGCACGTGGGTGTGTTCCCAGAGAAAGCAGACACATTTTATTCTCAGCCATATATAAATTGCAATAACATTTGAAGACTGTGACCTAATATTTATTTCTCTTTTTTTTAATTATTATTTTGATCTTTAAGAATTCACATCCAAAGCAAGAGCAGAAGGAATTTTAAGAGGAACCAGAAGAAAAGGGAGAGGGAAAAACTCTGGCTTCCTAACAGGCCATAAACACTGCAACACCTGCTATTACACATCACCAAACACACCATCAGTTAATGCATAGGCCTAAAGAACAGTGGATTAAATGTAAGGGAATCTCTGGTGACTTGAATCTGCGGCGCTGTTACTTCAGAGCAATGTGCTCTCTGTGGAGGTTCCCTTCGCAAGCAGCACCTCTGTCAGAGCCCAGCATGCAAGCAGCCTCTGTGATTTCCACCCGTTGCCCAGAGCTTTGGGTGCTTTTCTGTTTTATTGAGTTTTGCAGCAGTACCTACAGCTTAAGAGATAAAGAATAAATTAGAGATTATGGGGGTTATGAGCAGGTAATGAAGGAGAGAAATGTTACAGACCAAATTTTTTTTTTTAAATTGCCTATGTTTTAGCGTGCTTCTAAAAAGTTAGTCAAACTGCACGACAGATTTATGTTTTCTTCCATTACCTTGTTAATGAATGCTCTTTCATCTTGGCTCTCTTGGAGTATGCTAAAGGATTTAGCTGCCCTAAGCAGATGGTGACTGTGGTGACCTAGAGCAAGTCATCCCAGTTCCCTGCACCTGTAGATCACAGAATCACAGACTGGTAGGGGTTGGAAGAGACGTCTGGAGATCATCTTGTCCAACCCCCCTGCTAAAGCAGGCTCACACAGAGCAGATTGCACAGGATTGTGTCCAGGTGGGTTTTGAATGTCTTCAGAGAAGGAGACTCCACAGTCTCTCTGGACAGCCTGGGCCAGGCTCTGGCACCCTTACAGGAAGGAATTTTTTCCTTCTGTTCAGGTGGAACCTCCTGGGTTCCAGTTTATGCCCATTGCCCTTATCCTGTCACTGGGCACCACTTGAAAGAGTCTGGCCGCATCCTCTTGACCCCTGCCCTTTAGATGTTGATGAGCATTTGTAAGATCCCCTCTGAGTCTTCTCTTCCCAGGCTAAACAGCCCCAGGGCTCTCAGTCTTTTCTCGTCATAGAGATGCTCCAGTCCCCTCAGCATCTTTGTAGCCTCTGCTGGACTCTCTTCAGTAGTTCCTTGTCTCTCTTGAACTGGGGAGCACAGAACTGGACACAATACTCCAGATATGGCCTCACTAGGGCAGAGTAGAGGAGGACTTCCCTCAACCTGCTGGTCACACTTCCCTTAATGCACCTGTGCCTTATTCACTTTTTGCTGCCTTATTTATCTTTGTACTATCTATTGTCAAAGTATTTGCAGTCTCTGGATCAAGAGGCTCTGCAAGAAATCAACTTGCTGCTCTTTGTTCATAATCACATGGCTTGGGAGCAGGAGGAGATGTCACCTGGCTCTGCTCACTCCTGTAGCATGCTCGAAACCGCTTTAATTCTAGGAATAACCACGGGCTCCCAGACTGCAGAGGTCCAGCACCTGTGCTTTTTGTTTTAAACAGTGGTACTGCAGTTTCAAAAGTGTGGTTCACTAATGTCACTGAAAAGCTGCAGCCATTGAGTTTTCTGATTGTTCATAATTAGCTCTAATAGCACATTTGAAAAGAGGTGGTAAGCGATTGCCATGGGCAAGAAGATACAGAAAGGCAACAGGCCTCTCTACTTTGTTGAAAAGGGGCATTTGTGTAATTGAATTACCTAAATCTGCAGGGCCAGAGGCCATTTCAGAGTGGGTGGTGGTGGCATTTTGGAGCTCTGCTGGAAATAACCAGAGCTTGGGGCTCAGTCTGAAAACAGCCTCAGCTCTTTGCCTAGAAGGTAGGTTTTTAGTTGAGTGATGAAGTGAAAGGGAGTATGTTCATAACATAACAGCTAGGAAGGAGCTCGGCAACATGGTTATAATATCCATCTATAGCTTTAAAATGTATGAAGACATGAAGAGTTTTCCTTGCGCAGGACGAGAACAAAGGAAAGCCTTTTTCCTTTACAGGGTGAGTTTTTCCTTGCAGTGTTTTCCCTGGCTTCAGAAGGAAGGTTTTCTGGATCACCCCAGGCACTGAATGCAAGCCATGCAGAATCACACCCAAGCTTCACACTCCTCTGCAGCTGTGCCATGGCATCCTCGGTGTTCCCCATGCCAGCAGCAGAAAGCTGGCCTGGTTGGAGACTTTATCTGTCCTTGGTGCTAGTGTGGAGGAGACAGCAGAACTCAGCTTTGCTCCTGGATGGGAGGTGCAGCTCAATCAGCCTTCAGAGTTGCTCCTTTATTGTGTTTAGGGGGAAGTTTAGGCTCGGTGTACTGTGTCAGTGCTGTTAGGTTTAAGAGTACTCTTGGGGCAGGTTCTAAGTCTGGCCACCTCCTCCTGCAGTAGCAAGACAGCTTGAAAAAGTGTATTCTGTTCTCTGGTGCAAAGGCTCCACATGATTGTTTGTCCTACACAGGGAGCATTGCTGGTATAGAAATTACTAGGGCTGCCTTAAGAAAGATGAAAGGCATTGTGGTACAGTCATTGTCCAACGAGAAAGAGAAGGATAAAAAAGCATCTGTCATTTGTAACATCAAAACAGTGGCCCATAGACTCTCCTGGACTTGCTGTGGCTGCACTTTGTCCCATTTGTGGGTACTCTGCACTTCAAAATAATAATCTCTGTGGTCAGGGCGTGCCCTTGGGAATATGTGGAGAACCATCATGGAGTGGTTGGCACAGGTCAGCTTACTCTGGAAAAGCTTTTCAAGCCTATCTGGCCATGTGAACAAGTCTTAAGTATATTGTTACTTGTAGGTGGAACTTGGCACACAGGATAATTAAGGGCTGTGTACATACCTACATGATAGAGCATTAAAATTGTATCTAGATACTATTCTGTGATTTTTAAACTGCATCATTTTGCGGTTCTATTAATCAGCTTATTGATGTTATGCTAATCACTTGTGTATGCTGAAATGATGCTATAATTATAACTACAAGGATGAAAAAAGCTGTAACTGATCTTCAGTTTTTATTTGCTGACCTTTCACTTTCCTACAAAGGTGCAGATCATTGTATTGAGACTTTAAACCGCTTGTCAGCAAGTTCTCAGTGGCCACCTATGAATCCTCAGGATTTTGTAAAGGAAACTTGAGAATCAAGGCTGGAAATCATCAGGTTAAGGAACCTGTTGCTAGTATATGTGGATTTTATTTTATTCTGTTCATTCATATACACCAGTAATTTCGGGGAAGATCATCTAGTGTCTGTGCTGTTGGCAGAGAGAGTTGGTTGCTCTTTGGTTCCAATGTTGTATTTGTACCTCATACCAGTTCACTCAAGGCTGCACTGCTGTCTGAAGCCATGCCTGTTAGCATCTGATTACGAATTAGCTGGATTTTATTGTTGGGTTTTTTTTCCTAAAAGACATCTGGAATAGCAGGAGGAGTGTGGTTGCTTCCTCAGTTTGTCTTTTTTCCCAGCCCCCTGCCACAGCCACCTCACTCCTCGCTATTTGTGGCTAACACACTTGTGTGTCAGAGGGCTTCTGGAGATGGAGACCTGGAGTAGCCATCCTCTTGTAATACCTTCACTCACATCCTCATTGGGGGAAAAAAGAGAAAGAAAAAAAAATCTTTTCAAATGAAGACAGTGCAAACATAATAAATGACAGGGAGGGCTCATCTCCCTCATGACTCAGTCCTCCTCAAACAACATTATTATTGACTGGACTATTGGTTGCCAAAAAGGAAAATCAATTGTGCTAGAAGTAGTTGCTGGGCCACAGATCATGGTAGAGACAGGTTGATTTTTATCAACTATCCAAAGACTAATTTCCACCATTAGCTAAAAATGAAGTAGAAATTATGGATATGTCGAAGATTGCTAAGATTGGTGGTCTGTTGGTTTTGTTTTATTTGTAGGGTTTTTCTGTTTTCCTGCCTATCTCTGAAAGGATTGTGTCTGTATAGGATAAAAGGAAGCAAGGAAATGTCAGGCCTGCTTTCCTGCCTGTCACTGCCTGCTTTTTTCAGTCTTTTTCGTTTGGATTTCACAGCAAGAATACAAACTGCTTCAGTCTCTGCATGGGCTTCGTGTTGGAGGCATTGCATAGACATTTAAAAATGAAGTTGGTCTCAGCAAACGCTCATCCCTTTCCTGCCTCCTGCACCAAATATGGGTTGTGCCCACATAGTTCTGCCTCTGTAGGGAGATGTTGAGGAAATCAGTGTGGTCATCTTGACTGTTGTGACCAAGGACCAAAGGCCACAGGCTGTATCTACACAACTCTCCCCCTCCCCAGTGAATACATGTGCGTGTCGACACAGCCCACTACCTTTGCTGTGAGCTGATCGGTGCAAACACACTGGGAGGTGGGACACCAGCTGCCAAACTACTCTGCTGTTATGGCCATTCTCTAAATCTGGCCAAGATTAAAAAGGAAAATGTCTGAGCCTTGTGCCCTTGCAGTTAATGTCCCTAGTATAAATTTCCCCCTAAATATACTAAAAGCCTGGTTCATAAGCCAGGAGGGACCCAGTGCTGAATCTGATGACTGCTGCAGAGGGTTTGGTGTAGTTATGGGCCAAGTGAAGGATGTCACAGGTACCACCAACTTAACCATTGCTGTGGTAGGAAGGTACAGCGGCAAATGGACCAAGACACTAAACAAAGATGAAAAGCAAAACAATGAGGGCAGAATTATTTATCACAAGAGTTTCCTTCTTTCCTTATGCTCCCCCCTCCACCTACAATCTCTGTCTCAGTATTTCTGTAGTTGGCTTTGCCAAGCAGATCTCAGAAGACTGCAGGCTCATACCCCTTCAGTCTTGACTTTGTTGCCAATGGGTGTGAAAGCCATTAGCCAAAAGAAAGGAGAGATCTGCTTAGTGACTGAGGGTAGCTTTCTACATTAAAGCATTGACATGGTGCCAGTCACACAGTATTAGAAGTGGCACAGCTCCATGTCTCTCCTGCGGGTCTCTCTGTGGAATGTAGATTGGCAGCAGGTTGAATGTTAAATGGTCACCACTCAGCAGATGCTGATTTTACCTACTGGGAGAAAAGTCCCTTTCAGCAGAAACATTTGCAAAAATATTTGCAGCTCTAAGTATATACTGGGAGATGCTGAAATTTATCTCTGGTTTACTCTTCAGCTTCTGAAGACACTTCAAGCCTCTTCAACACAAACTGTAGTTATACAGATGATGAGATGTTTCCTCCTTCTTGTGCAGGCTGGGCTTTTTTGCATTGTTTTTTCCCACCTTCCAGCTTGACATGTACAGTCTTTGTTTCTTCTGCTCCTTGTAGACATATCAATCGTAGCTTCCTTGCTGGTGCAGCAAAGCAGTTGGCACCCTTGCTCAGGCTGTAAATGTGCATCATTGCCTGCAAAGCAGGCTCACCAGCTGAGAGTGCAACTGCAGGCTCCTGTGGTGTTACAGCAGGGATTTCAGGGTCCGCGCTGTCCTTTCAACCACCATGTGCAAAAACACTGTTTGAAAAGTGAAATCCAAGAGCAGCCCCTGCAAAAACTAGCAGTGGTCTCTGCTGCTTTACCCTCAAAATCAAAAGCTGCTTTCAGGGTAATCAAAATGCAGGGTTTCAAGCCAGGGACAGAGGATGGCAGCACATTTTGGTGGGTTGCTGGGAGATTGGCTTGTGGGCATCACCTTGTATTAAGGGCTGTGTTGTGCAGAGGGAGGCACTTTCTATGGCCCCTGCTGGTGCAGGAGGAATGCGGGCTGACAGCAGGCACATCATTTTAGCTCAGGAATCAGGGAGCTGTGTGCTTGTTTTCACACCTGGCCAGCACAGCTATTTTGTGGTACAATCTCTGCCAGTGCTCACCATGGACAGAGGCCAGCAGCAGGGAGCACAGGTCCCTTGCTCTCTTCTGTCTTTGTCTTTGCAGGGGCAGGAAAGAGCCTTACCTGGATACCTCCCTGTGAGAACATGGAATGGTCCCATGGCCCTTTGTCTCTTGGTCTCAGGGTCATCTTTGAAATGAGCATGTGTTAAAACACCTGGTATTTGTGAAGTCGTTGGAAATGCTTTAGCCCCTCATTAAGGTGTTTGGTTAACTGCGCAAACAGGATACCACTGGCAGCCAAGCTGGTTTTTCAGGTGAACATCACCATAGGAATGGTCTCTAATCGCTGCTGGAATGGTCTCTAATCACCATAGGAATGGTCTCTAGCCTTGCTTCACTTCCTATAGCCTTGGCCTCACCTCTCACTGCCAGAGGAACCACCTTTGCCAAGAAATTGGCTCCTCTTTGCTCAGGATGGATGGTTCCTAAAGCATCTCTTTTTTGTTGTTGTTGTTCAGCTTCTTGAAAAAGCTTTCCCTGTTTTGAAGGAGTTAAATTCTGCCACTCACCTTCTCCCTGAGGCCTTTGCAGTATGAGAAGGTTTGTTTTTACGTTCCAAAAGGAATTTTGTATTCATCTGCTGTTGGCAGTTGTCTCTTCCAGTTATCTCTAAAAAATACCCCAAACCTAACAAACCCACACACTACAAAAACCAACAGAAAAATCACTTCTGAGTGCATCCTTGGGGCATCTTGAGTTTGCGGTCTTTGGTGCAAAGTACTTTTGTTAGTTTTCCTAAATAAGAATGTTCTAACACTTTAGATGTCAGGGGAATAGCTATGCTTACTTTGAGATTTTTGGTGATCATAGCTGTTTCTTGGCTCTGTGGATCGTAAGTGGCAAAGCAGCACTCAAAATGGCAAAGCTCATGTAGGAGGTTCGTGTCTCTTGACTTGTACATCTTCTGCATCCATGAGAACAGCTGTCAGTGCAGGAGTCTTTCTAGCTCAGTATCATGTCTCCAGTGGCAGGGAAGAGGGACTGCGTAGGGGACAGAGTAAGGTAAGTATACAGTGATAATTTAATATATTTTCTCAGAATCTGTGGCTTGGAGGCTTCCTGGGCCGTTGGGTATTATCTTTGTGCTCCTGGATTTTTCTTTGATAAATTTCTCTAATCTCTCTTTGGATTCCCAACCTTTTTTGCTGGTGGGACTTATGTAGCTTAACTGTGCATTTGCTTTGCACTTGCCACAATCATTTCATGTGAGAGCCCATCGTTCTTGTGTAATGAGAAACAGTAATTGTTCCCCCAGTTACCTTCTCTGTCCTGCTTGTGACTTCATTGGCCTCCTTGATTCCCCTTGATCGCTTCTTTTTCAGACTGAGGAGTTTAATCTATTTAATCCTACCCTATTTGGAAGCTGCTTGGTAACTTTGCTCCTTGTCATTCTTTGAATCATTTCTAGTTCTTCCTTATTTCTTTTTCAGATGAAGGGAGTAGCGCTTCTTTGGTGCCCAAGCTGTAAGCACAATATGAGATTTAATGAAGCAATATAACGATGTTTTCTTATTTCCTCCTTTTTTTTTTCCAAATGCCTCCTTGTTGTTTGCCTTTTATTAACTACGATTGAATACTGAGCTGGGTGTTATAATAGAGCTGTCTATAATAACTCATGATCTGTTTTCACAGAGGTAGTAGCTAGTTTGGAGCCAGTCACTGTGGATTTAGACTAAAGATTGGTTTTCCACATGTGGATTACTTGGTATTTATTAGCGCTGAATTCCATCTGCAGTTTTTTCACCCTGTCACTCTGAGATCCTTTTGTAGTGTTTGACAGTCTGCTTTTGGTTTAACAGGCTTGGATGCTTTGCTCTCAGCCTGCTTCCACTGTTGATGTGTGTGGGTTAAACAACCCAAACCCTTGCACAGATCCCTCAGCGCCTCCTGTGATCACCAGCAACTGTATGAGCTGCTTGGTTATTCCTATTCAATCTTTAGTTTTGTAATCAGTTATCAAGCAGTGAAAAGACCTTCCCTCTTGCTCTATGACAGTATCATTTAATAACTTTTGGTGAGAGAACATAGCAAAAGCTTTCAGAGATCCATGTGAACAGGCATCCCCACTGCAGTGAGGGGTAGCTGAAGTCTCGGTGGTGCATGCCTGCATAGGGCAACACAGGCTGCTGCCATCCTTCCTCTGCCTCTCACAGAGAGACTGCTCAATTGCTCCTTTTTGCAACAAAGCAAGTAAATCCTATCCTGGAGTAACCTTCTAGTTTATCTAACAGACCAATTGGCTGTCCCAGCTTAGACATCACTCTTCTACTGACAAGGCTTATCTTGACTGGAATAAATCATGCTGTCCTGAGAAGCATTTCTTATCAAATGAAGGCTTGAACTTAGATGAAGGTGGAAGGTGCGTTGAAGTTGTCTGCCCCATTTGTCCTCAGGTTAGGAGTTGGCTGTGTGCAAGTTGGGTACCAGCAGTGGAAGAATTGGTAAACTTCCATCATCTAAATCCGTTTCTGCTGTTCCAGCCAATTAAACATTAAAATGAGCATGACAAATAAGTCTTCCTTTATGGGTCAATAACTCCCTAGTATGGCTGTGACATGGCTGGCCGAGACAATCCATTTCGGTACAGTCCTGGGCAACCTGACATCTTCAAGTATGTAATTGCTTTTATAGAGGAAGAGAAGTAATAAGGATAATGTAGCTGTCACGCTCCGACTCACTAGTTCAGAAACTTCCCCTTGCCAATCAGATTTCTTTGGTATTCAACCTGTTTTAGGCTCATTCCAAAGGCATTATTGTGGTGTCAGAAAATCCAATGGATATATGCATTTCCTCCAATGCTCCCTTCTTGAAGACGCTCAGTTTTGTCCACCAGCCAATTAGCTATCTGTATAATGAGCCCTCGGCACACGCTTTATGGCAGTAGATGGGCTTGCCTTGTCCCTCTCCTTTCCTTTCCCCCTCCTCTATTATATATCTATTTTCTCAGCACTATTAGATTATTAAATGCTTAATGACTATTCCATTCCTGCTAACTCTACTTTTGACGAGCTGCAGTTACAAAACTTTGTAACAGCAAAGTGTATGTCTGGTTCCTTTATAGGAAGGGCACATTTGGGGAGCTGAAGTAATGGGGGATAAAACTCAATTAATGAATAGAAATAAAATGAAGTAAATGAGGTAATCAAACTCAGAGAAATTAGTATTGGCAGGTTCTGAATGATGCTCTTGGATGAACAATCTTTCAAAATCCTTCCTTGTATGCTGCTGCCGTCTCTTTATTTATTATTAAAATAACATGATCCGTGAGGCGCTCGGGGTGACTCCCAGCCTAGCTAATTCTAATTAATCCAGTCAGGGAGAGCAGCAGGGTAAGTGGAGCAGTCTATCGGATTGAAATTCATAACTTAATTGAGGTCAAAGTCTTGGGTTGGGAGAACAAAAGTCTTTCGCTGGGACCAGGCAGATCAATAGCAATAAATATCTGGCTTGGATACAAGTAGCTTATAGTGACGGATTATCTGACACTGGCCAGAGGTCTTGGTCTTGTTCAGGGCAAAGACCCGTGGCATGTACAGTGTACATGTACTTTTGTCAGTGTTTCCCCCAAAGAACCCATAAAGAGCTCGTGGGAGCCATAGAAAAAGGACACCCATAAAGAAGTCCACGTGCGTCATGATGAGATTTGGATTTGGATTTTGGGTCTCTCAGCAGTAGCACAAGGGCATGTGTCACATTAGTGCTGATGGAGGTTGGAAGAAGTTGCTCAGGCTTACAGGAACTTGGAGCTAAACCACAGCTTGTCCAGAGAAAGACCTTTAGGATCGGGGGAAGCTGAGCAGTAGATTGATGGGCTTTATGCCAAGTCTGTATTTATAGTATGTTTACATAAAAGGAGAGAGGAAGGTTGGAAGAGGGAAGTGTAAATAACCGTTAAGGTAGATTTGTAGTGCGAGAGGAACCAGCAGAGGCAGATGTGGTCTCACCTGTTCTTCAGAATGGCAGTCAGTGTCTCTGCTCTGACCTCCAGAATGTTCTGTTTATAGGGGTTTGTACATGCTGGTGATGGCTGGTTTCCCAAGCACAGTGTGACTTTAGGTGTTGACTACAGCATTGATTCCCTAAGTCCTAAGCCAGGGAAGAATCATGAGATCCTAAACCGAGACCTGTGGCATTGCATTTTAGACACAGCCTTCCCTAGGAGTGGGTACTGAAATACTTCTCAATACCAGCAACCAGAGAAGCTTCTCTGAACTTTAAAATCAGTAGGTACTTCAACTGGAGCTTAATATGTAAATACAATCTTCACCCAGTTCATTATTAATGTGATATTTATGCAGATTTGACTGTTCTGCTCTTATCCTCTTTGCAGAGGGCAAATATTGCTGTGATCAGCATTTGATACATCCCTGATACTGTTCTGCCAATGTACTTCCACAGAGCTTGGAAGAGAGATGGAAACCGCAGCTTGGACACAAGAAGTGGCTTAGTTTGACATACCTGCTCCTCCCATTATTGCTGCATAAGCCTAAAGCATCTGTTAATGTCCAACTTGCAAAAAATGTTCAGAAGGTCTCTGGCTCCACTGTTCAGGTTTAGAAGGTTAGGTCAAATGCTTTGTCTGCTCAGCTTTCAGGTTTTACGATATTGAGCAACTGTAGGTAATTCTGCTTGTATAAATGGTTACTGTACCCTCACACCCTTCTGAAACAGTCCCTGGAAAACACCTCTTGTTTTCTACTGCAGGACATTTACTTTGCTTCACTACAGAATGTAGTGAACAAGGCAGCTGCTTGGTACATATGTATACTTGGTATTCCAACATACTACTGTTATTATATGCTGCTTGCTATTATACTGTATACTACTTCCTCGTTCACGTTCCATTCACGGCACAACCTCATCCTTCTTTTAGTGGTTGCTTCACTCTCCAGGTGTCTGTTGTGTTGTTTGTACATTCCTGTTTCATTCCTGGGCAGGAGCAAAATGGAGTTTCTGGGGCTGTGAAACACTTAGGAGTTGCAAAAAAAACTGCATTGGCAACTGTTTTTTTCCCCGTTATCAGGGTGAGAGGGGTTTGAGTGAGGGGGTTTATTTTGTGGACNCCAGATGACCTCTAGAGGTCCCTTCCAGCCTGAAACATTCTATGATGAAAAATGAACAGAAAAATCCAGAGTGCTGAACAATTTGCCACTTAACAGTAAAGTGTTGTGAGCAGCACGTGTCCTGAATGTATGGAAATTTGAGATGGATGTTTCCCTTTAGCTTGCATTATGCCTCTGCTAAGGTTTAGGAGAAAAAAAAAAAAAAAATTAGTATTACCATGTTTTTCTCTACATAGAGATGCACCTGTGATGCGGGCCTGCTCTATTTGAAATTTTCTGAACCAGCAACTGATAGACTTCCAAGTGCTTTTGCTAGAATACAGGTTCCCCCAATCTGGTAGTGGTAGCAGACTAGTTTAATTTATTAGAGAGTTTGCTTTTTTTTTCAGCTGAGAGAAATAACAGGATCTCTCCATTCAGAACTGGGTTATCCACAGTTATGTATGTTATTAAAAAACAGTGCTAGATGTCCAGATTTCAGAGAGGAAATTCCCTTTATGGCTATTTTCAGAATAGAGTTCAGGTTTCTAATTCTCCAGTTCTGCCTCAGAATCCTGGCATGACCTTGAACAAGCCACTTGATTTCGGTTTCCTGTTCGGGAAGTGGTGGGGAAAAAAAATCGGGTTTTATCTCATGGATATAACAAGATTATAAAAATATGGTAGTTCTAAGACTCTTAGAAAACTGATGAAATGAAATTAAGCAGATCTTGCAGTCCAGATAAAATGAGATGAAACAAGCATGAAACTATTAGTGCAAGAAATGTTTCTTTATCTTCTACAAATAAAAATGCAAAGTGATTAAGTGGGTCTTTTCTAGCTATTAGCAGTAACAGCTCTAGCCAGCTGACTTCTTTCACCCTTGAAAATTAATTTGCGGGGTACAGTCTTGAATTTAGTATGCTTTCAATAAATACCCCTAAAAATGTTGTTACCTTCTCTGATGCATGATGTTACTGCTGCGATAGTACTGCAGTTATTTGCCCTACAGATAAAAAGTGGCTGCTTTAAATGAGATGCTCTGACACAATGGTTTGCAAATTTCTTTTAATTGATTTTTTTTTTCCCTGTGATATTTCCTTCCTTTACTGTACATCTAGCAGTATTTTTGTGGAGCAGGGGAAAGGAATGGGAGTAGCATTAAAGGTTATTTTTATCCAGGACTGTTTCGGAGGTTGGCAGAGGGGTTGAGCATGATTAGTGATGAGCTTCTTGTGTGTGCAAGATGTTGGGAGAGAGGAGGAAACCACCAGCTTGTTCTGTAGGTGTTTTCCTTCCCTGTCTTGGTGATCAGATGAGAAATCTCTCCCTTTTGGCATGGCCCTCAAAGCAAGATAGTGATTAATAAACAAAACAAGCAGGAAGGAGTTTTGACTGGTTGACTTTCTCCAACACAAAAGGGAGTCTTTCAGAAAGCATTAGGCTGGAATGTGCTACAAAGAAACTTTGATGCATGCTTGGACTTGGACAGAGGCTGGGTTACCTCTGTGCAGGAAATTTCAACTTACTCTTTTTTTAAACTCAAGTTTTAATCACCTTCAGACCACGCAGATGAAATCTGAGTCAGAAGCCAGGTCTGTGAAAGCTGCCTGGTTACCTTCTCTGCAATGCCCTGTTCCTGCTGCTGCTATTGTCAGGATATTTTCAAGCAGTTCTCACGGGTTACACGGTAATTTGGCTTCTGGAGTGGTGTGAAATTGAGCATTGCAATTAGATTCCAGTGGTCAAACTCAGAAGAGATTTGTAAAGTTATGGCTCAGCAATTGCAAATGATCAATTTTTCATAGCTTAATAACTGAGTGCTTGTTTTCTGAACAACAGGAAGTGATCACATACACCCTCACCTCCAGTCCTAATTGTAAAGTAAAAGAGGTTGATTTAAACCATGAAGGCAGTTTCGATCTGGATATTTCACGGCAGCAGAAGCAGCAGAAAAACTCAGAGCTATGGTGACTTCAAATCATTAGCAGAATCATAGAATCATAATTTTACTTCTCAGATGGAAAAGTTAAGTGTGGATGTGGTCAGTTTGTACTCATCAGCTGGTAAGAAACAACTCGCTAAGCCACAGGAGCCCAGTCGCTTGGAATAAACCAAAATATAAAGACAGATTGTAAATGTGTATTGGTAAGAGTCTAAAATTGAAGATGATGTAAACTAGAGCGTTCTATGGGAAGTGTTCGTGTAGACCAGATGTAAATGATCTTTTCTCTTTCTTTTTTCCTGTCAGCTCAAATGTTTTTCTTCTGCACATGTAAATTATAATCTGAAATAGCTCTCTGAATTTACTTAACTACAGAATCATAGAGAAATTGTTGTTTTGTTTTGCTTGGAAGAAAGGAAACCCCAACTTGAGTAGAAAATCTTTTCAAGCTTTTAAAACATTTACTAAAAACCCAGTTCTCTTCCCAGATGTGTGTTAGCAGTGAACACGACTGTTGTGGCTTTCCATGCTCCAAGCAAGGCAGCCTGGTAAACTGGCACATAGATAATGGAAGGTTTAATTTTTCCCTCTGCTCCTCTAGCTTATTTTGTCTGTTGTAGCCAGCAGAAATGTCAGTCAAGGCATCAAGCAAGAACAAAGACCCTACCTATCACAAAGAGATCATCTTGGCATCAGATGCAGAGCAACAGGTAGTGCAAATGGAAAGGTTGAGTGAATGGAAGAGAACAAAACATAGATCAGCAGAAAAATGGTGTTCTTGGCGCATCGCTTCCCCAAGCAGTGCCAGATAGCGGTGACACAGAGGGTCATGGCAGAAGTAGTCTTGCTGAGGGTTTAAAGGATAGTAAAGTGTCATTACTAAGGACTTCTGGTGAAGGATAAACACATGAATTCCCTGCTTAAGTCAATGGGACTTTTATTAACATGTATCTTGGAGTTGTTCAGCCTGGAGAAGGCTCTGGGGAGACCTTATTGCAACCTTCCAGTATCTGAAAGAAAAAAGAAAGATAGGGAGGGACTTTTTACAAGGACTTGTACTGATAGGATGAGTAATGGGTTCAAGCTGGAAGAGGGGAGATTTAGATTAGAAATTAAGAAGGAGCTCTTCACTATGAGGGGGGTGAGACACTGGCACAGGTTGCCCGGAGAATTTGTGGATGTCCCAAGACTGGATGTGTTCAAGGACAGGTTGGATGGGGCTTTGAGCAACCTGGTGTAGTGGATTTGTCTAGGGATTGGAACTAGATGATCTTTAAGATCCCTTCCAACCCAAACCTTTCTATGATTCTATGAATGTACCCTTTCCTGTGTTCAGTTAAAAAATAAACCTTACGAGTTTTGCTTTTTATCAAGTCTATTGGGAGATAAATTCAGTGATGGGGAAGAAATGGAAAACTTTTCATAGAGAAAAATAGAAAATTGCTTCATTTGCATAGGAATGTATCACAGCTGTACCCATTGCAGAAAACGTTTCCTCCTGGGATAGGATGGTTTAAAAACACAGTCATCCAGCTGCAAAATTGTTTCTGATTTAAGCAGACGGGCACTAATAGTGGCACTGCATTTCTGGAGGGATGATGCTTTAAACCTTATCCCTAGCTACTGAAAACATCTGGCACAGCGCTGGTCTCCAGGATATCGTCTTCCCCTTAAACATAGGAGTTTGCTGCTTCTAAACTGAGAATATCTGAGTGATAGTCCTTAACTGGGGAATTGTCCATCTTGATTTGCCAACTACAACCCATCTTGTTTAATGTCACTGCTTGTTAGCTTCTCTAGTAGCATCTCCTGCATCATCAGATAGCCTATAAACATCCAGCTCGGTGCTTTTCAGTCATTATTTTGTCTTTGAGACACGTAGTTTTTAGCTGGTGCTACACTTCAGTGAGTCAGCTGCATGTTCTGTGAATCTGGAGTTGTAGCTAGTCACAGATGGTCCAAAAGATCAGAAAATGCATATAAAATTACATTGGGAGTGTCTGGCACGCTTTTAGCAATGCTCCAGGTTTCCCAAATACAAGCAGATTAGTGGTTCCTTTATCTTGTTTGCTTTCAATGCACTAGGCAGAAAAGATTGCTGCAGCTCTGGAGGAGTAGCAAGGTAGGAAAAAAGGAGGGTTTTGCCACCTTTTGTTGGCTAAGTAAATTCTCTTGAAAATATGGGTTCTAGTTATTATTGCTGCCACCAATTTTACATCCTACTCTAACCCTCGGAGTTAAATATTTGAGATGCAATATCAGGACATACCCCTGTTGTTGCAGTGTCCTGTCCAGGCGTTTTTGTTCCTGTTGTTTCCCATTCCAGTGAGGTCCTTTTTCCTTTTCCTCTTTTTAAAATACTCCACCAGTTTTCACCTCCGTTTCTCTTGTGTGTCCCTCATAGCTACTGGGCAGCCAAGCTAAAGGTTGACAAAACATTAAGTGCCTAATGCCTGCTCAGGCCACCCGCTGTCAAAGTCTATTGGAATCAGGTTCCTGGGTATCCCCAGGAATGAATCCTTTTGATTTCCTTTTCCAAATGTCCTAATTATCTGATATCCACAGCTTCAGCATCTGATACGTTTGCATCCAGCTACTGGGCATCGCTCCGATCTGCTGCAGCTGATGGCACATGATTATAAGCAGCAAGGTGTGTTGCCCTCCCTCGTGCACTCTCTACCATCTAGGAAAAAGAGATGAACACAGTAAGTATTTGATCTTTAGCACTGAGGGCTTCATCTTGCTGAAAAAAACTCCTAAGCAGTGTTTTAGCATAAGATTGGAAGGTTTCAAAGAGGCATCAGTTAAAGCTGCCTGCTCTGCAATAGCCAACAAGTGGATCTTTCAGATGTCTGAGTGTTCCCTGGAGGTTCACGTTATTAATATCTGCCTTATGACAAGGTGGCTGTGCTGATGCCAGGGGTTTTTTTCCCAGCCGGCATGATTAATTTTTCTTTCCTTTCTTAATATCTCTGAGCCAGATGCTTCTAAATGTCCTCATAGGGGTGTATTGCCGTTCTTAACCACTCCTCCTTCTCCCCCACCCCTTTCCAACTAATTCATATAATGGCTCCAGCGATGCATTTTGTAGAGTCACAAAAAGCAAAACTTGAAAGCCTCCTAAGGTGATGGACTTGACACGTGCAAATCTGGCCTCCTGACGTTCCTGGTGGGTTTGAAAGCTCAGTTCCAGGTAATCTGTCAATAACGTTTCCCATTTCAGAGCGTGCTTATTTGCCTAGCACTTTACAAATTATATCCATGCGGAACTGCTGAAGTGCGAGTATTTCTGGTGGGGAGAATGACAGCAGGGTGTTGAACTGACGTTTTGGAGAAAGCAAAGGAAGATTTGGCTGAGGAAAAGGAGGCAAACTTGTATTTATGGAAAGTGCCATGGATCTTCAAGCACTGATCTCTTTTAAAGGCTTCAAAACACTGTGGGACTGAAAAAGGTCTTTATTCTGCAAATAGAAATCAATTCTCCTTCAGAGCTCTTGTTCCAAAGTGCAACAGCACCAGACTTGAGTTTTACCGGCTTGGCGAGCAGAAGACCTTAGCAAGCTCTACAGCAAATGGCTTGTTTCCAGGGTGTCCATACTTTTGCAATATCATTCCATTAGCTTCCTCCAGAGAACAGATTTGTGAGTCTTCTCTGTGTCCTCAGCTGTTTTCAGTCATTAGTCCATTCACCTGCATCTCAGGGGTTTTTTCCTGGAGGAAGCAAAACCCAGAAATAGTTAGTGGTGAATAGATTAGGATTTAGTTGCTTGTTTTTGTGGGTTAATACTTGTATCACTGTATTTGATGGTGAAAGTCCTAATTCAAGAAGCCTGCCATATAAGAAATTAAGAAAATCTCCTTACATCTATTATGTTCTACTGTTGTTTGGGGTTTTTTTGTAATTTAACAACAAAGAAAGGTATAATATAAAGCGATGGATTTGATGAGGCAAATAGGGCTATAATTAGGAGAATCAAGTATTTAATTTCAGTCTCTCTTTTTGTGGGAAGATGAGGATACTAATAACAGTATACTATTATATATTAATATATTGATATACTAAGTAAAGGCTACTCTTACAAGTAACCGAAGAGAAAAGCAGGAGGGCTCCTACAGAACCCCTTTCTATAACAGATAGCTGGTCATTTAGCTCTATGTGTCAGGCAGCAGGCAGCCCTTTAGCCCACAGCAGTGTGGGAATTAAGTTAAAATTAACCTGAGTTTGGAAAACAACTAGCACCACTTTATTTGTCCATTTAATTGAATTATATGATGCTGTGTAAGTATGCTGACCCACGGATGTAAATTGCTCCACCCTCCCCATTTTCCTCCTTAATTCTTTCATGCTGATGGGAACGTTGACTACACAGAGAGAGAGAGAGAGAGGAAAAAAGGCTGGAAATAAAAGGGATGGTTCCAGCCTCATGCAAACCCTCCCCTTTGGTGAAATGCTTTGGAGTGTCACAGCTGCACGCGCTGCGATCTTTGTTGCCATTAAGCTGATTATATCCGCTGAAGGATTCATCCAACTAATCCTGCAGTGCTGCAACTGGTTGCTTTATATTGAAGCACAAATTTTTTTTTTTTTTTTTTTNAAGGCCAGCTTCAAAAATTTTTTTTTTTTTTTTTTTTTTTCTAAGAAACAGAAGTCAGTTTGGCTTCACTGGACTCTCAAAATGGGTCAGACTGTTACAGGGAGCCACTTTTTTAATGTTTGGTTGGTTAATACAGGAAAATAGGACACATTAATGGGCTCCACATATTAATGGATGCACTCAGTTTGGGAGAGGCCTGTGAACGCATTAGGACTCAGCAGCGTCTAGCATTAATTTGGGGTGGATGTGCTGCAAAGGTGCTGTGCTATCACTGTACCTTTGGCACTGCATCATTTTGTGTTTTGCCTGCATGGGCAAACCATACAGGCAGCAGCTTTCATCTAACAGCAACTCTAATGAGAGAGATTCTGATGGGTTAGATTGATTTAATTGATTTAATAATCAATTTAAATCTAGTTCTTGGTTATTTTTCTAAGGAAAGGTTGATTTTCATTAGTTAGTAGCCATTAAAATATGTTCATTTGCAGCTAAATATAGCTTTTATAGTAAATTTAGGTCTTCCTTCTGCTAATCAGATACACAATGTCTGTCCATGTTTACTTAATCATGTAGTTTAACCTAATTTATTCACATTCTTAATTTTGACATTTGAATCAGAGTAGAAAACAGTAAACGAAATATTTCTTCTCTGTTAGACTATTAGTTGTTTTGTTTTCTTTTGCCTGAGTACATCTGATTGGGAATTAGAATTTAACTTTAAAAAATATCCTCACAAGGAAATTTTCAAACACTTCCTAAAAGGAAATTAAAATTTCGTCATAAATGTGGTGAGTTTGGTTTGGAAGGGAAAAAATAAATAGAATTTTCTTTGTATTTACAAATAAGACATTACTTAAAGGAGATGACATCTGGCACATTCAGGTAGCCAACTTTCCTGGTCAAGTTTTTTTGACAAAGTCAGGATTTTAGGAGCAAAATGAATTAGCAACTGGAGAAAGATGAAGACCTAACATGGGCTTTAGTTCTGTCATTAAACATTCAGTGTCTGATAAAGTTTTATCCTCTTTTCTCATGTGGTCTGTTGTCTACTCTGACACTGTGGGCCTGACTTTGGCTGCCTAAGCAGCACACTTCCCATGCTCCAGGCAAACTGAGAGTAGAGAGAACATACTATTGAGTTCAGTGACATAAATTAAAGAGAAGCATGCATAATGCATTGCCATGATTTTCCTGCAGGGTTCTGCAGTTTTCTTTGAATTTCACATCTTCTGAAAGCAATTCCTTCAGACAGAACATGTAGTTATCACTCAGATTCTTCACCTTTTTGGAGTGCTCCCATACTGCAGAAACAGCTGTCTTTACAAAAGCATATGATCATTCTTTCCAATTCCTCAGACTTTTAAAGCTAGTAGGTCTGTTGTCTCATACTTAATTTTTATCCATTAGTAGTCCAAAACTGGTTGCAGGAGCTTACTGGGTGACTTACCTGCTCAAGAGTTTGACTTTCTTTATAGAGTAGGCATCAGATGTTTGCTGCTTTGGGACACACATTGTTTTTCATTGAACTGTAGTGATTTTGTGGAATTGTATTCTCATGGGCTATTGCTTAGGTTGCCCTAACTTCAGAGGTAGTAGGGAAGTACTTTTTACTTTAGCAGGAAAAAACCAGCATTGAATTTCATCCCTCCTAGGCAGTGTTTGTGACTAACATTGTTTTGGTTTCAGAGACTCATAGAATCATTAAGGTTGGAAAAGACCTCTAGGATCATCCAGTTTCATAGAAGCTTTTAAAAAAGAGTCATTTCAGAATTCCAAGTACAACTTGTCATATGCACTTTAAGGTCCCATCAAAGCTGGTGGAACAAATTATATTAATGCCTTATAGATTTTCATCTTTAACACTTAATTGTTTAATTGACCAAGACATGTAAAGCTGCCTGCAAGTGCCCCTCAGTAAAAGTGGAAGACGGCTGAAGGCATCTGCCAGCATACCAATCCAGTTGTGATAGGTCTCCTTAGCAGCTGGGAGAGTCTTAATTCACAGGTTATGATCCTCAGCTTCAGGCTTTTCATTATTTTTCCTTCTCAGATTGCTAAATGAAAGCAAGATTCTCACTAAACGTAGGCTTAGGTGAAGACAGATCTCACAAGAAGAGGGAAGATCCAGTGTGGAAAAGGACAGCATGTCCTAATAGTCACAGCATAGCGCTGGGAGCTCAGCATCCCAAAACTAATCCTGGCTGCATTCCTTGTTTGACCTTGAGTCAATCAGACAGTGGGGTTTTTTTGCATGTCTCAGTATCTGTAGCTAACATGGCAATACGATGTGCATAGATCCCTGGGTCTTGCCTAGATTAACAAATCAATATTTGTAAAGTACGCCTTGATAAATGCTAACTGTATTAATACACGTACTCAAACCTTGAGCAGAACTTTGGGAATGCGCCTGCATTTGTGCTGTGCGTGCAGCTGGGGTACATCAGGGCCCTGGCCTGGGGTGGTCACAGCAAGACAGACCAGTTTGGGTCATTTTCTTCCTCTCAAGGGACTGCCTGTAGCACATATCTGCAAGAAGGTCTTGAATACAACTTTTCCACTTAACATGCTCCCCCATCACCCACTGTCAGCAATGAGATTAAATTCTGTGCGACTGCAGGGGACGTTGCATGATTAAAATCCTCTTTTAGAAATTAATATGTACCATCGCTTTATAGTACTGAGCCTCTTCTCAGAGAATGGTATTGTCTCCTGAGCACTCAAGGTGTGAAAAGCCACCAAGTGAAGCTATCTATCTTTGAATTTTATACTGTTGCAGAGTTGCTCTGATGACAGCTACAACTGCATAAAATCATAGCGACTTGGGGACTTCTTCCTTCACAGGGTCACAGTGATATGGGGTAAGTTTTGCAGAGCAAGCAATAGAATAGCAAAAGGAGTGTTTGAACGAAAAGTCCTGCTTACAGCAGAAAAGGTTTCCTAAGGGGGAAGGATGGTCAAAGTCTACATTCACCCCTTCTCCTCAAGGAGCATCTCCCATAACTGTGTATTCTGAAAAAAAACCCAAACAACACTTTTCCCCCAGATAATGCACAGCTTTTCCTTACCTTGCTGCCTGCATCAGCCCAAAGAAATCCAGTAACCAATGCATTTTCATATCCCAATTCAGTCTTTGTTAGACATCAGACATCAATGCAGGCTGCAGGAGGGCTTTGCTTACATAAACTTTTCATGCTCTGGGTAGATACGTTTGGGTCTGCAGGACTGCTGCATATACAGTACAAACTGAAGCTCTTGAGCCATTATTTCCATTCTGCATTAGGTGCTGGGATCTTTGTGGCAGGACCAGAAGGTGCAGTAGGGTGAGTTATCCTGGATGGGTTCATGGTTTTCTGGAGGAGCTTTTCTAGAAGCAGTTAATATTTGAATATCCATGTTTAATACAGCTAGCAGGTTTCACATTGCCTCAAGGAGGGCTGCAGCAGAAACAGCTGGCTCTGATGAGATGTCTCCCTTTTCACTCCCATATCCTTGGTGTCTACAACACAAAGCAGCTGATATGAGCAAGTTCCATAGGTGTTCCCTGATAAAAAACACATGGGTGTGATTTCAGCCTATTTAAACCTGGCACTCTGAATCTCTGTTTAAGGCTTTGGGCCTCACTGATAAGTGCAAATATATTTGCTGGTGTGAATTATCCACCATCTGAGAAGGTGCTGATGTTGCTAGCCCACCCCATGGGTGAGTTGTCCTACATCTGCAGGGACTCTCCTGTGGATAAGGGTTTGCCCTACCAGGCTCTGTGACTTCTCTTTAAAATCTCTCTTATCGCAGCCCTTGCCAGATGAGATAGGATAGGGCGTGAAAATAGCAACTGTGTCTTTTTACACAGCAGTTAGTATTTTGGTTTAGAGCTGACTTAGTGAAGACTGAAATCATGTTCTCAGGTTTGGTCAGGGCTTCTTCAGCTGCAGGAGATTGTTTTAGATCAGTTAGTAGATGGAAATCAAGTGACAAAGGTGTTAATCTATTCCCCATTATCGTTCTTTGACAATATATGAAGAAAACTTTGGAAGTATTTTTTTATTTAAAAAGGAAGGGGGAGAATTTATCTTCTTTCAAGACAGAAGTCCAAGGTTTTATCTGTTTTTTTTTTTCTAACATATATTTAGGAGTTCATAAAACTATGTATTTCAGAGGGAAGAAATCTCATTTAGCGGGATGATTTTTCATTTGAAAGTGTGTAAAATTGTGGTTTTGCTTGCTGTCAATGTTTGCCTGGCAATTTGAGTTTAAAATGCTCTCGGTAGAGCATTCCTACTGCACTGCCTTCAGTGGGTGATAGACATCACTTCTACTCCTATTGCCAAGGCTTTCAAACATCTCCTGTGAAATTAGGTTTTACCAGTTAGACTTCCCTGGCTGTTTCTAATCTGAAAAAAAAAAAAAAAAGACAGGGAATTCTGAACATCGTGAAGAAGTCTTTAAAAAAACCTAAAGGTTCCAAATGTTTTTCTTCCATCCATCAGTAAAAGCGAGCTTTTAAAATATTGATCTCTTTCTGGACCGTGTTTTCTCTGCCAGTTTCCCGTTGTGTTTGATTCTTCACTTCCCCAAGCTGTACAGTAGACCCCGAAGGGCTCCAGGGATTGGGTTTGTTCAGATCCATTGGTGTAGTGTATTTCTGTGCTTCAAGCATCGTGATCATGTTCTCGTTTTCCTGATTTGCTACAAGAGGCCTCTAGCTTATTGCTAGTGATTATGCAGGAGCAGTGGGATTTAAAAGGAGTTTATGTCTCTTAGTTCCCTTTCCCATTTTCGAGGTACTTCTGCTTATTCCTCTGTAGTATTATTCCCCATTTGTATCTGATGCGATCTTTGGAATAAGATGCAATTCAGTCATTGTATCTGGTGGCTTTAAGGCATCTGTGTGTTTTTGGACTATACTTTTTCACATACAGACAATGAAGTTGTCATCAGGAGCTGCAGACTGGTGCTCCTGTGCACCACAGGAGCTCTCACAATTCAGGCCCTGGTGTTGAAGCATATGCCTTAACTCCTGCTCTCCTGATCCGCCTGGATACTAGCTGCTGAGCCTGGGTCAGACACATAGCCCTGCTTCGTCTTAATTCCTCTCCTGGGCTGAGTGTCCCAACTGGAAGGCACATGACACATTCCTCATTTTACAGGTGGGGAAACTGAGGCACAGAACAGTTGGGGTTCAGCTGCTGTTCATGGCAGATCTCTTTCTCCCCACGCTGTGCTTTCCCTTGCCTCTGTAGGAAAGAAGGGCTGGAGCTAAGACTCTGAACATGGCTACTTTTGCCACAGGGACAGGATTATGTGGCAGACTGGATTTGTGCCTGCTGCTTTGTGTTCTGAACGTGCGTTTCTGCTAAAGCCTTTCCCTGGCTGCTGGCAGACTCCTGGCTTCCAACAGCTTCAGAAAACACAGGATCTGGGGGAATTTATAAGAACGCTAACTCAAAGCAGACACGTGGTTTCCAAAATTGAATCTGGCTTTCCACGGCTTTTAGCAGAAGGGTTGATTTGGGTCAAAATGAATGCAAACACTTGTGTAGACCATTTAACGTTTAGTTTACGGACCTGTTAAGGCAGTAGGATAATCCCTTTAGATTACCCGTGTAATTCCTAGTGAATATTTATTTTAAAGTGACTTCAGTGCCCTTAGTCATTAGCAAAGGTTAGTAATGCGTCTCACAGCTACCAGACTCAATACCACAGCATTTGTCAACGGGAAGGTTTCTCCTTATGTTTTCCTTTTTGTTTGTTTGTTTTTTAACATTTCTCCAACTCTTGCCAGCTTAATCCTGTGAGCTCACCCCTAATCACAGGGAAGCATCCGAGCTGCCTTTGCTGTGCTGACTTCCACTTGAGCGAGGCTAAGGAGGGTGCCTAATCCTGGGCTTTTCTCCCGCTGTCTGCCGAGGGTGTTGGGTACACAGCCTGCGTGGGCTGCCGGGGGGAGGATGGAGTACGCTGCAGGTTCAAGGACATGCTCCTGCTTTAATGTGCGCAGACATGCTCCTGCTCGCTCTCTGATTGGCAAGGTTAACTCAGAGAGGCTGCAGCTTTTTAAACTGATTTGATTAGACCCACTACTTTATCCCATTCCCTCCCCCACTGCTCAGCCCACCACCTCCTGATCCTTTTAACACAGCCCTTGGTCCAATAACCAGCCAGTCTGATTTATTTTTTTTACCCCTTTTTTCCAATTTTCCTGCTGAATTTTGACATTTTGTAGAATAGATTATACAGCCCTTCAGGGAAGATCAGGAGACAACGTCTTAGTCTTCAGGCTATGTTTTATCGTGACTAGTTGAGAGGCTGGGATTTGCCTCCTCTTCCTCTCTCTGCCTGCCTCTACTCCTTTCCCAGCTCTTGGTGTGCGTGTGTGGATTTGGGGATGAGAGGCTGAGGGCTCACGTACCCAAGCATGGACGCTCATTGCCCTCCAGTTCCTCCACTCCCTGCAAAACCAGGGCTGGGGGGGATTATACAGTCAGCCTGAAATGATTTAGCACCCCAGGTCCTCTTCTACTGTGGTACCACAAAGTGTTCACTATTTGCAAAAAGAAACAGGGACAGCATGGACAAAGAACTCCCTTATGCCACAGGAACAGAATAATGTTATATTTTACTAGCAAATGTTACTAGTTGAGATCACTCTGGGAGAACAGATCACCCATAGCTTCCACTTTACAGGCTGACTGACAAGCAAGATGGGCTTGCAGGGACCGGGAGAAGCTGTTATAGCATTAATGCCCACAGCAAGAGTTGAGTGGGCACCAGCCCAGTCTTTAAAGGATGTGTGATCCTGTTGCTGTCTTCAGCTTTAGCACTTTCCAGTTTTCAGTTGTGAGCTTCGCCTCTGGTATGAAGCTTATGTTTGTCATATTAAATACTCCCAGGGAATCTGGAGTCTTGTATACATAAGTGTCTCCTGCTAAGTCTCTCTAGTCCTCCTGTAAATAAGTAAATAAAGCCTATAAATTACAGGCTCTCACAAAACTGGAGAGCCCCAATGCACTGAACAAAATCACTGGAGAGTGACCAGCATTCCTGAATTTTTACAAATCCTGTACTGATCCAGGGGAAGCCACATCTCATCTCACTATCACTTGCCTACTTGTTTCACCAGAACTGATCTAAAGTGGTGTGGGCTACTTAAGTGGCTCGGTACTGGCAGGGACCAAATCCAGCAAGCAGAACCAACCCTACAGAGTCACCCTGGTGAAACAGCACAGCATATAGGCAATCCCCTACACACAATGTATTAAACCTTGACATACTGCATTACTTAAGAGGTCTCGGGGAAAATTAAAACCCTTTCGACTGGGTTTTGCAATGCAGGGAAAATTTTAGTGACATTTAAAAGGTTTCTCTTGTGTTCCTTTAATGGGATAAATAAAAAAAGGCTTGTTTTAGGCCAGCAAATGGGGGGACAATCCAATTTCCCTGATTCCATCAAGACATTCTTAAAGCATTAGCTTGTGCAATTTTAAAAAAACCCACAACAGACTGACCCCTCTGCCTGATGGCTTTAGAAAGTGTCCTGATGTAGAAGTATTTATCCTACACAACATGCTTCATCAAGGCACTCCAGCAGCACTCCTAAATATACTCCTTTGTTATTAAACTATTTAAGAGGACAGAATGCACAGGAGGAAACACGAGCACCAGTTTATTATTTACTGCAGTGATCCATGCCAGGACTGTGCTTGGAGACTAATGCGTGATGACATGCTCTTTAAATTTGGTACTTGGAAGAGGAAAAGGATGGCATTAAACAGTAACATTTCTCATGAAGGACCGAAACCTAAGCATGCCCTTAACTTTATGGTTTTAAGCGTGATTTTGTTTCAAGGTAAATAAAGATTCCCCCATGGAACATTATATTTGCAGTTTGTTTCCATCAGTCAGAAAGATTAATGTCTCAACACTTACTCCAGAGGGGGCTCTGGGGATTGATAATAGGAGATACGGAGCCTTTCACCTTGGGGTCACTGGTTCAGCTCTGCCCCACGTCGGTCACCACCACCAGAACTTGCCATCTGCTCCTCCCCAGCCATCCACCCAGTGCAAAATGGTCCTAGTTCTCGGTGCTGGGGACAGATGTCCTGTTCCCAGCAGGCTCCCTGGGCAGCTTTAGTAGGAAATGGGACGGATCCGCTCAGCTCAGGTCCTGATGTGATGGCAGCCCCAGCCTTCAGCTCAGGCTGAGCACCACCAGGGAACTTGACCTTCTGCCACGCTTGTACGACCCATGAATGGTGAACCTGTTATTCATGCCCTGTGCAGAATAATTAATTCCAAAAGCAGGACATCCCTGAACATAAATCTGTCTGTTATAAAGTTGGCTGTGGTTTTCCCTGGTTGCCTTCAGCTCCTACTGAATTTCATTAGGAACACCTCTATTATACAGCACCAGGAGGGAGCAAGTGCTGCCTCTAGACTTTGGAAGAGCTCTTTAAAGTGAAGATCAATTTTGCATCTCACTAAATAAGTAATGACAGACCAAACTGCAAGTACTTAGTTCAGCTTTATTTTAATAGCACTGTGGCTCCATCAAGAAATTCCAGCTACTGATACAGTTTGATGTCCTGAGGCAGTTTTCTCCAGACATTTTTCCTTTTTTTTTTCTTTAGTATTGGCACTTTTTTAATAGCTGTTTGGAAACCACGCTGTCTGTGAAGAAGCAGTACCAATAAACCTTTTCCCTCTCTATTTATTTCTCCTTTCCTCCATCAGGGAACAGTCCCAGCAATCGTAGACTGAGCAGGGAGTTTTCAGAGTCTGATGTGCAGTTGTACTTGGTGGTAGATGATCAAATGAAAGAACAGCTTCATGCCTTATAACATAAGTAAATCAGCTACTAATACAATCCACAGAGGCTGCTAAAAGGCTGTTGAATGTCACAAAACCAGCAACCCTTTGAGGTGATGAGACCAGAGCTTCTTAAGTCAACACATGCAGCCGTCTTCTCCCTGGCAGTGGTCCACTTCGGGGCAGGATCCAGGCTCTGATGCCTTCACCCTCTGGCAGACAGCTGTGAGTGTGCAAACTTCCTTTCTAATTCCAGATTAGCCACAAAGAAGAGTCATCATCCTTAAGAAACAGGAGTGCTTGGGAAGGAAAGGCTGTCTGGAGGCTGCAGGGCACAGCACTACCCTGAGATGCTTTGAGATGTCTGAGCAAGGTCCCTGTTACTGGGTTTTTCTAAAGGAGTAGGAAAAAAAAAAGAGGTGCCTTTCAAGCTGAGGGCCATGGGCCACTGTAACTCAGCCCCCCCACTACCTGAGGATTCCCCAAGCTTGGCTTAATAAAATCCAGATCTCATTTAATGGATTCAGAGGATGGTTCAGGCCATCTCAACATGGAAAGTTTTGATTTTGCACATCAAGCTGAGGAAGGTTTATGAGACCAAAAGAGAGTCTCCAGAGTCTTTATCCTCACTGACTTAAAAGAGGAAAAGATCCCTGGGCCTTTAGCAGCACCTCTGCTCCTCCTGCAGTACGTTGCCATGTGCAACTTGCAAATTGCAAAATATCATGATGCCTGCAGTCATCATGATACTGCAGCCTTCTTCCCAGTGCTCCACTGCAGCGTTTTTGGGCCTTTCAGCTGACCCCACCTTAGCCCAAATTGGTGGAAATCAAATTCATGGGTCTAGACAGGCCACTTTTTTAGCCCACATAGGAATGCTTTCTCTGCTTTCTTTTGGATTTCTTTATCTCTAATGGTCACTTGGTTGTTGGCTTTAAAAGGACACTATACAGAGGACATTCTGAAATTCAGAATGGCAGCTCTGAGTCCATTATAGCAAACAGTTCAAAGTGCAACATCTTGGCCCCACAGGGCTGTGGGTCCAAGCCTGTGTAGGAAAGAGGTTATTTCCAAAGTCCTGAATCTCTTTAAATAAATATAAGCCCCTGGAGCCAGGAAGGGCTCAGGTGAACTGAGCAGTGGCAGCAACGCTCTCGGCTCCTGCTGCCTCCTGTCCAACCCGCTAAATTTAGCAGCCTAAGCAAGCTTCCTTCTCTCTCTTTAATCGGGTGGAGCAAGTCGCATGTTGACTTGCTGGCTGGCGCCGGATCCCATCCTGCTCGCAGCGTCTCCAGCCCCTCGGTAGCGCCCGGGGAGCCATATGCGGGAAGCAGCGTGTCTGCCAGGCCACCGCTGCAGCGCTCCCACTTAATCTCTCTGCTCCCATCCACACGTGCTGTCCTGATATCCGACAGCCGGTCCCATGCAGGCACGGTGCCAGCAGTGACTTTACAGGCTTTGTGGCAGAGATTATTTAAAGGAGATTAACCCTTCTAAACCCCTTAGATTTTAATTATTTCTGTATGTATTTATAAAACCTGCAGTCTGCTTGTTCCAGGGCACAACTGCCCCAGTCCCCATCCTTAACCTGGATTCGTGAATCTCCAGTACAGCCATATTACAGCACAAGGGCTGGACTGGATAGGGCTCATTTGACTTATTTATTTATTGCCATTCTTTAACAATTCACATCTGGGATGAAAGTGAAACATTCTGGTTTCAAATTGTAAAAGGAGCTAATAATTCGAATTGCTTTAAAATACTAGCACTAACACTGCATTAATTGAATTGTTTGAGTCGATGGCGGCATCTCTCACTAATTGTTTTGGTTAAGGCAGCTCTGTCATTAATGCACACTGTTGCCTCCCCGCTGCCTGTGCTGTGAGCACGGAGCACCCTGCTTCTCTCTGTAGGGTTGATGGATTGGCAGCCAGAAGAAGGAAGGCCTGTCCTTTCAGTCAGTTTCTCAGCAGATTTTTTTGTGTGCATATTAATGCTGTGAAATGATGAAGTCTGGAAAACTGTCATTGCTAACAGGTACTGTTAAAAGGGGAAAAAAAAAGGGTGTGCACCTCCATCCTTCCATGCTTTCTCTCCTATTTGTCATGTTGGTCAGTGCTGGGCTAATTAGTTTTTTTAGAGTTAAGATGGAGGGAATATTTCTACTCTGCACATGAGGTGTAAAATCCAAATGAAACTTAGAAATACCTTATTTCTTTTTCACAGAGTGGCCTGGGTTGTCTCAGGTGATACACACCTTTGCAGAAGTGGGGAAACCAGATAAAGAGCTGGTGAGCCACTGGCACTGAGACTGTTGGATCTGAGATACTCCAGAAGCCACCTCCTAATATGGGTTACAGTCCCAGCATGAGTGCTGTAGCTCTGATTCTAGGATTGCTGCTGAAAACATGACAATATTTAAATGTATATCTGCCTGCTTTGTAAATGCCAGCGTAAAAGGTGGTTATTAAAAGGAAACCAACCCCACAGCATTATGGACCCCAGTGATCTGAGAAAAAAATAGGTAATTTTGAATACGTTTCTTAAAATCAGATTATTTTTGTTTATTCTTGTCTCCTGAGCAAGGAAATAAATGCAGACGGTGCCAAGGAGTCCATAAATAAATTTAGTTTGTGGAGAATCTCTTTAATATGCACACAGTCCTGCTTTGTAGTAGTGGACATTTGACCAGTAGCAATTAATTTCTTATCACAGTCTTTCTATGAGGTAAGAAAACATTAATGTCTCCATTAGGAGGTGGAGAAGAGGAGCTCCCTGAGAGCAAGTGATGCGCCCAGCTTCTCTCCACTGCCCTGCAGCTTGCCAAGAGCTGCTGGAGGGAGAGGACATCACAGCAATGTCTCTCCTGCAACACACCTGGATGCTCCTCTCCAGGCAGATCTGTCCTCCTAATCAAATGATAGACCCAGGAAACATTCAATATCTGCGTATTTCAACATAAATATCGTTAAGCTAATGAATTTTCAGCCGCTTAGTGTGAAGCATAAACTGTTTCCTTTAACAGCAGGTTGTAAAATCGAGAAGAAAAAAAACAACGAAGGTCCCTGGTATAAATCTCTTCTGTCTAGAAAGGATGAAAAGAGGGTTTCTTACAGAACCAACCATGGGGAAAATAACACATGATCCCGTGGCATGTAGATGATTAGGCAAAGCACCCCAAAGGTTAATATATCTTTTCTCGTTCAAATGGGTAGGATCTGGAGCTGAAAGTGCTGGACCCCTGCATTCAGCCCTGGGGAGGGGGAGCAGGGAAGCAAAGGGTTAAATTTCAGGGCTGTAGAAGCAGATTGTGTTTTCCTTCTATGATGTGGGCTGACAAGACATCAGTATTCTATTCATCTGTTGGGAATTAGGCTGTTAATCCAATCAATGACTCTTGAGCGAGCTGCAGCCTGCCTCCCCACTGGGGAACAATCGGATCAGATGGGAGATTGTTTAAGAGCACAGTGCAGTCCCCGTGTCAGGTGGAATTTCCAAGCGTTCCCTAGTGAATTGGGGATGGGAAAGCTGTCTCAGCCCATTTATCCTGCCCCTTAAATAACCAGGTATCTGCCTCAGCCACACTAAAGTGATAAAGCAGCATAAGAGCTACTAACTTTTACGTGGGGAGGGGACACAGAAGCACCCTAAGAAGAGAGGTTTTAGCAGTTCACCCTTCAGAACATTGTCCTGTTTGCAGCCTGGGATTGTGTTGCTATAGTTTTGTTGGAGGCTGGCTCAGCCACAGTGCTGTGGCACTTGTTACAGCTCTTTCCAAACACAATTTTGATCCCTGGGCTGAGGAAGCTCAGAGCTTCCCGGCAGCTTTTGCATTGCACTAACACTTGTTTGATGACCAGAAAGATGCTCGATGCTGGAAGTAACAGGCAGTAGCAAATGCTCTGCTGAACTTAAAGGTCTTTTCCAACGTAAACTATTCTAAATATTCTTTGGAGCAACCTATAAATACATATTTATAAATACTGCACAGAATATTTGCAGATACTCAAGCATGCCAGCTGCAAATTGGGGTGAAAACACCCAGCAGGAAAACAGCCCCAAGAGTTTTGGGATTGCTGCGTGAGCTGCTGCGTAGATTCAGAAATCAGTTTGTTCTGCAATTACAGCCAGCCACATCTGCGGTGGGATATTGGGAGTCTGTCTCTGTGCCAGGAGCGCTACATGCTGATGATAGTAGATGTGATAAATCCCATTGAAATTGCACTTGGAAATTTAGGTACACCGCCAGTTAGAAACTAGGGCGATGAGGGATTAGCGTAACCCTGGCACGCTGAACTCCTCAAGCCGGTGGCGTTCGGGTGCATTAGCAGATGCAGGCTTCGGGAGGGAGCGAGTGGCAGTTCCTGGCCATCATATTCTCTCCAGGCTTTCTTCAGTCTGGTTTTATGCTGTTAAAACACTTTGCAAGTGGAGGGCTCCTCCAAATTAGTGCACTTAAATGAACCAGGAGTATGAGCTCAGGCAGCAAATATGAATAGGGAGGTCCCCAGACAGAGAGATCCCCAGCTCGGGGGCTTGGCTTTAGAGGGCTTCAACATCCCTCTTCCGTTGATCATAGTTTTGAATCAAACAAAAGCTAGTGCAATTTTCTTTGCCTTTCAGTAGCAGATTGTGCTGTAAGGGTCCATGCCATTAGAAATTTAATAGTTGCTTCTCTATTCAGATCTAATTTATCTGTGAGGCACTTAGAAGAAGATAGGCCAAATGATAGCCTGGCGGTAGGCTCTGGAGAAGGGCCCAAGAGGTGAGGATAAAGATCTGTCTAGCACCTTCCATCCTTATGGAAATCTGCCTGACACAGTGCAGGAAGAGGTCTGAATGGGAGGAAGGGAGCATAGGCAAGAGCTCTTGGAGAGGGACAGCTCAGTAAGAGAGAGGATCCTGGCAAGCCTTAAGAAGAGTTAATTGAGGAACCAAATTTACAGGCTACCCAAGCCCTGCATTATCAACCTGGGCTATTTGCAGTCCCCAAATAATAGCTGTTTATGACCAGCGCATGGAATTCAGTTTTGCTTCTGCCAGAGGATGCTCTGTATCTTTTGTCCCATGGCATTGGTCCTTGAGGAGTGCCTGAGCTGCTTTTGAGCTGATATCAAGGATGCACATGGTGATGTCTAACAACAGTCTGTGCTTAACACTGACAACCGTAACCTCACAAGCACTTCACAAACACCAGCCAACTATTCTTGTATGGGCCACCCAGTCTAAAACAGCAGGTGAAGGTGAGCAGTCACAAGTATATTTTGCTTTAGTGAAATAAAAAGCTGAAAAGTGGGGAGAAAACATAAAGGTCTGCTTCATTTCCCTAGGGTTGGAGCTACATGGACTCTAGATTCTAATCACAGCACAAAGCTGTTAGATGGTCTTATTTCTCATATTGCACTGTCACTGGCATTGCTTTAAGGCTCAGGAGGCAACCTAAAGCACAAGTCTAAATGTATGTGAGTTCACAGTGGTCTAAGGTAGGGATTTTAAAAGAAGGTATCAAATTTCAAACTAAACTATTGCTTTTCTATGCCAGCATTTGCACACATAGTGATCTACTCATCTATCTGCTTTGACTGGACAAGCATTCATTTTGCATATGTTAATGTACATGTCCAAACCCAGGCTGCTGTGTGCAAAAGCAGCATGTAAATGAAAAAGGCTGCATTGGGTCCATCTACTGAGCCTGGGGGGGTTCAGACTGGTTACATTAGCTGGCATTGCCTGGTTTTACATATTGGTGGATATTAGCATGTAAATTCTGGTATGCTTTTAGCTATAGTCTTGCCCTCAGTCGTCTTGGGGATAAAAATGTAAGAGAGAGAAAAAGAAGATGATGAGGTTAGAGTAAATTGTTGGGAAGTTGAAGTCTAAAGTGGAAATAAATTAGAAATAAAACCCTTTTTAAAAGTGGAGGGAAGTATTTTCTTGCTATTTTTCATCTCCCTGGCTTGAGTGAGTGTGTGTTGTGAGGCTGCAGAGATTTATATTCACAGCTCCTAAGCTCCGGTGCTCATTCAGAAGCTGTATTATTCCAGCCCTTTTTATTCACTCACCTTCTAAAGATGTAGTGTAAATATTTATCTTCCCGCTGGCCTGTCGTGCTGCCCAGGACCTGATGCTGTTAAACACTCTTATCACCTCATCGGTCTTATCTCCTGCGATCCCTGCCAACATTTGGAGTCTGTCAATGGGAACGAGCGTGCACCTTAAAAGGTGCCACAAATGAACAGAAAGAAGAGGGAAAGATTACCTTAAAGTACAGAGTGTGTGTGCTGTCTCAAAAAGGAGAGGTAAAAGGGTATGTTTTCTGCTGTGTTCATGATATCTGCACTTGGAGATGTGATTGAAGGCACAGAGATGAAGTCTCAGTGTGGACCAGCACTCAAGGAGGTCTGAGTGTCCTCACAGCTGGTGTGAAGGGCTGTCCAGCCCCAGCTTCATCACCAGTATGGGGTCTAGCTGGACCAAAGCTCACCCAGGTAGCCAGCTCCATTTTATCTTTTCTCTTTCTGTACTTGTGCTAAATGAAAGACATGAGATGAGGAAGAGATGGTGTCTCCCCTGGGGCCACCCTCCCACTCACAGAGGTTTCTGCACACAGCTTGGAGAGCAAGTGAGGCAGGTCTGAAAGATCAATGTCTATACAACACTGTTTTAAAAATGCTCCAGTGAAACCAGCACGGTCAAACCCTGGCACACCAAGGTGTGCTTGCCATGGCAGGGCAGCGGGAATTGTGTTTTATCACATGTGCAGCATCTCAGCAGAGCTCAGCTAAGCTGTTTCTGTGTCTCTGCCCCTCCGTCCAGAAACCTTGTGTTAGGTTAAGCAGAGTACAGAAGTTCCCGAGGAATGAACATGGGATGGCAACACCGATATAATCCTATCACTTATAAGACAAAATTGATGTGCAGTAGCCATAGTACCACTTAACGGATAAGACAATTGGTCCATCTGCGCTCGATCCATCTTCCCTCATTTCTCTTGCTTAAATTTCTCAGGAATAGAACAAAATCCTGTTATCCAATAAGTTACCCACTGGTAGTTGGATTTTCATTGAGTGACATCTGTCACAGACCAGGGACATAGGAGGTACTGGTGATTTTGTAGCATCTTTGTTTTAATCATTTTGGTAGATACGGACATTTGGGTTTATTTTTGAACTCTTTAGAAACAGCCTCATCTCCCTTGAAAGCCGTGCGGCTCGGCTGTCATCCTGCTGTGACCAGATGTGCCAGGAGGCTGTAAAAGGCACCAGGGATGGCACCAGGAGGCAAGAGGAGAGCTTGGAATTGGTCTGTTGTTGGTCGGTAACTTGGGGGGGGGGGAAGAGTCCTCCTACATGTGAGTGTCTACTGGTCTTTTCTTCCTTTCTTCCCTTCTGGTCATCTTCTGCTATTTCCACAAAGTCCTCCTTTTTCTAGACAAGGGGCTTCGGGACAGGTACCTGGCAGTGCCATGCAAGCCAAGAGAAAAGCTGTACAGGAACATGTATGACTGCTTTTCCCCCTTTTGTGTTGAAGTTCACTGGATCGGAGCTCTGATTTCCTCCTTCTTAACCTGTCACATTGACATTACTCCAGCTGATGAGCAATGTTGAAAGGGCATTTCTGAGAGGCATCCTGGCATAGAGCAGAGCTCAGCGTTGGCCCTGGAGCTGCCCATCTCTTCTCTAGTGTTTCAGCTTCCCAGCTCAACACCTTCTCTTTGTGATCCTGTCATGCTACAGAAGCTCATATTGGGAGGAAAAAAATTCTCTTGTTTCTTTTAAAATGCCTTAGCACAGAAATAATAACACACCGTGATTACCTAACTTTCCATAGACACAGTTTGGAAATAACTAATTATAGTGTTCAGGTTTTTACGTTACAGATTTATCAAATAATTGGTTTCAGTATCAATAGACTCTGGGTCTTGTAGTACTTGCAGCTCTCTACGATTTATATTTCTGTAATCTGAACGCTAAATTGGAGAGAGAAGAAGTAAACAATCATGACAAATATACCCCTCCAACTTGGTGCTTTGTATAAAACAAACCAACAAGTATCCTGATGGGTTTCAATGGAGAAAAATTAGTTGCCCCTGCTTGCAGGCCAGATGAGCGAAGTGGTCCAGCTGACCACCGCCAGCATCTCTGCGATCCTCCCAGCTACAGCATGGCAGTCTGGTGCCAGCAATCCCAGGCTGGGCTGGTGGCATTTGCTGGTGTCCTGGGCAGTCTGCAGTGGGGAGAGGACAGAGGTTGTCCCTGTCTGCTCACTGTTTGGGGTCATTTGTCCTAACAGAGACATATCTTGAGAGAAGGACACACTGCACCTTTCCTAGGATACTCCAGACACTGCTGCTTTCTGCCACACCTTGGGAAATATCCCTTGCATCAAGGCCAGCTACAATTCATCTTATGACCATGCCTGCACAGCGTGTTTTGTTGCAAAACAAACATTTCCAGCCCCTGGTAGGCAATATTCATCTCACGTAGTTTCCACCATGGGAGCTGTAATCCTCACTTTCACGCCCGGCTTTGATTCGTGTCCAGGTGTGACCATTCTGCGCTGGAGGCTCAACGTTACTGTACCTGGAGTCAGGCGCTGTGCGCAGAGCAGCCGGGCACGTCGGGCTCCAATTAGCCACAGAGCTCCAAAAAGCCAAATCAAAGAGGGATTGGGATCAGCCAGCCTCCCAAGGGCATTTCAAGGCCCTTAGTGAGTGACCACACTAGAGCTTTTTCCATTTACCTGGATTAAAATTTGTCACAGAGAAAATGCGAGCAAATAGCATAGCATGGGAGAAGTGTAACAAAGAGCATTTGGCTCAAAGTCGGGGGGTGGGAGGGGGGAATCCACAGTGTAAATAAAGCGGAAATGAGGTTTGCATAACATTGGATTAATAGTTCTTTTTAAAAACCGCGCTGGGATTAAAGAGACGCATTTCGTACGCCGGGACTTGCCCTCTCTCTTTAGCCCAATAAATGCCAGAAAGTACATCCAAGAGAAATAAAAGCCTTGTTAGCCTGAAGGCTGCTGCTGAAGCAGCAGTGCTTTACACAGGCCTTTGGAAGAGGAACAAATGGCCATGATATTCCCAGAGCAGTCCTATGTATTTTAGAAGGAGTTTTGTAGCAAAGCCTTCCCACAGAAAGGGATTTCTGCCGCACATCTCCCATCCCATCCACCTGCGGGTTTTGTTGGCTATGATTTTGTAAGCATTGATGCAGAGGGGTTTCCCATCCCCCAGCACACACACAGCCTGCATATTTGAACGCCTGCCTTTCCAATAACTCATTCCTAGTGCTCCCGCCTCTTCTTCCCCAGCCCTGCTCCATATTTTGCTGAAGTCAGGGCTGGCCCTGTCACTCCTTGAGCAGGCTTAAGGACTGCTCAGAGGCTCTGGCTCAGATCAGTTACCTTATTAGTGTGGAATAATCAATGAATGCCATCCGTGATTCCATCAGTTGTTTGGTTTGCGGCGTCTTCTAATGACACTCATTTGCATTACCCAGCCCACAGTTTGGGCAGAAACAGGCTCCTGAAATGAGGCATCTCCAAATGTTGGCATGAGTGCCATGAGTGGGACATAGCAGCATGTGGAAGGAAAGATCTCATCCCTCCACTTTTTGCTCGGAAAAGACGTGGAATGATTGTTAAGGCAGCAGGTGCTTGTTACATGTGGCTTTTCTCTTTCATCCCTGTTGCTCCCGTGGTGGTTGTGTTGGTGCCATGTCCCAGAGCAAAGTGTGGCACCTCCCAACCTGAAACACAATTAAAAAAATCATAGAATGGTTTGAGTTGGAAGGAACCTTAAAGATCATCTAGTTCCAATCCCCCTGCCATGGGCAGGGGCACCTCCCACTAGACCAGGTTGCTCAAGTTCCCATCCTAGTTCCTCAGGAGAGTGGGGTTAATATCAAACGCAATAGCAGACTGGGAAACCAGAAGTCTCCAAACGGCTACAAGTGGGATTTCTGCTTGTTTTGTTGTTTCTTCTTTTCCCTTTCTCCTGCTCCAGAACCCACAGCAGGCTGTAGAATTTGCACCTTAAATCCTGAAGATGATGGTAATTAAAAACTTAAGTCTCCATAAACAGATGCAAATAAATTAAGGAAGCAAAGACCTGAATTAGAGGCTAATCCTGGTGGGATAGTGAAAGCAAAAGGGCCAGTAATTCTTTCCTTCTGTTATTTCACCTGTTTTCATGGCAGGATGAGGCTGCGGCACAGTGAGGTGCCCGGGCTTGCACTGCTGGCCATGCCCGTGCTTGCCAGCCTGGGAAGGGGACACGCTTCCCAAACCATGGCAGCTGATGCAGTGGCGTACGTGTCAGCTTGAGGAGGGAGCTGTGGGCCAACATCTTCAAATCCTGCAGTTTGCTTGGCCCTCGTGCCACAGATGTTTCACAAGGATGAGTTGGGCAATCGGCTCTCATTCCTGTCATAGCTCTTTCCTTACCCTCATACAGCAGGGAGGCCAGCAGCCCAACAGAACTTAGTGAGCTTTGGGTCCACCTTTAGCCAGACCTGAATTCTGAAGAGCAGGGACCTAAAATGTATTCAAGTGGAAAAAGAGTGAGGTTTTTTCCCCCTGCTTCCTTGTGCTGAAGAGTGCGGCATGTTGCGCTGTGACAGGGTCCCAGTGCTTTACCCTTCTCTCAAGTAGCTGGCCAAGGTTGGGCTTGCACGGAAGCATCTTGCACTAAAGCATCAGGATTAGTGAGGGTCCCGAAGTAAGGCCATAAGATTGAAATCCTGCATTTCTGTGGGCTGGAAGTGATACCACTATCAACTGAATTATACTCATGTCATGACGTGATCCACACACTCATATGGGTGGATAGGTATTGATTATCCATCAATATGGATTGATGTGGATGATGATTCAAAGTGACTACCAGGTAGCTGGGTGTCCTGGGCTGTTTATCTAGTCAATTAAAATATTGCCAAGATTCAGCTTATTTATTTAAAACTGGGATTTACTGGTATCCCCACAACGTTATCTATACTTCTAAAACCAAGTCTTTCTCTCTGTTTTTCAGGATGGGGAAGGCCAGACTGCACTCCATTACGGTAAGCTGCCTTTCAGCTTGGTCGTTCCCTCTTAATAGGATGGATTTGCAGCTGGAGTAAATGCTCTACGTACAGAGAGCAAATTTCAGCAGAAATAGGAGCAGGGTAGCTGGATTTAATTAACCAGCAGCTGCCTCCAACAGCAAATCCAACAGCAGCTGCCTCCAACAGCATGGTTTGAATAGGAGCCCTGGGAGAAGCATCAAGGAGAAGCACAGTCCTCCCTTCATTCTACTCTGCAAATGTCACCTTAAAGCCTTCCTTTTCCCCCAGTTAATGATGTTCTTTCTGCAGAGTTTGTCCCATGCACCTAAATGCCTCCAGGACTTGGTTGTGCTACCTCCAGACCAGGAGTGGCTCTGGTTAAGGGATGCTAAGGTTGAGAGTAGGGTCTGTACTGGCTTTAAGAGGTTCTGCAGGTGAGGGGAAGGGAACAAGCAAGATGGCCTTCAGCTCCACATGTCCTGGTGACAAACCTGCTTGATCACAGCTGAAACAGCAGCAGCTTCTCTGCTACCAAAACCAGCAGAGCAAAGTTCATTTGTGTCCCTCCTACAATCACATGCTGATTAGATAGGAGATTTTGTAGCAATCTTTTTAATTGAAAGATTGTTCTGTCTCCAAATGAGAAAAGTAGAGACTAAAGTGACACATGCGGGGAATAGGAAAAAAGTATTGATTTAATCTAGATCATAATTTTTTTCCAAAATTAAGACATACCAGTTATTATTTTATCCTCTCTCTTAATGCCTGTCACCATGTAATTAAGAGCATACTTGTCATTCCGAAGTGTTTGTGTCTTTTTCTCTCTTTCTGGTATCTCCACAAGGACATTAGCAGGATGGCAAAATTGCTTTGCAGACCATCAGTCCAAGGCACAGCATTTGGATCTGGATCTAAACTGCCAGATTCCAGGGCCCCTGAACTGAGATTGTAATTACAATAATGTACAATTTCTCCCCATGTCATCTTTCCTCTAGGACACTTTATTTTTCAAATTCTTGTTGTTCTGACTGAAGTAGCAAATCTGTTGCTTAGTGCTGCCTTGTCCACAGAATGACAGAGCTTAATGCCACGTTGCCTTGTCTCTGCCCAGCTCATCCCACATTTTGGGCTTTCTGTCCAGCACCGATGTCCCTACCGAGGGGTGCACGGTGGATGAGAGTAGGTCGTGCAAAAGCAGAGCATGTGTGTATGTTATCCAAGAGCACCTGCTTTAAGTCCAGTATGTGAAAGCAGAGGGTGGATTCATCACCTCAATGTAAATTATGTGCAGGTGGATCCCACTGGCTGGTGGTTGAAGCAGGTTGGTTAACACAAGAAAACAAACATAACTAATTTAATTAACATCAGTTCAGACATTCAGCATTCTCTAATCCACCCTGCCAGCTCAAATGATTCAATAATGACAGTTTACCAGGGTTTTTTTCCCCAAAATGTTTTAAGTGTTAAAATTTTTTCATCCCCTTGAGTATATTCCACCTCCTGTCCCTGTACATCAGCTTTGGGGAAGCCTCTCTGGTCCAGTGTGCCCACTGGTGCCCCACTGTCCCTGGCTCACCATCACTGCACCCAGGCTGTCCTCATTCCCTTACTTAGCTGATCTGGTCATAAATCACCCCAATCTTGAATACAGCTCATTAAATGAGTGAATGGTTTTGATTCAAGTGGTTATTGGCCTGAAACTGGAGCTCACTGAAAATCTGATACCATCTCAGTAAGTGCATCATAACCAAGCTGTTAAATGCAGTGGAGAGGCGTGAAAGCTCCTAAGAAAACTGTGTCTGGTGGTGCTGAGCCGAGCAGTGCCTTTACAAGGCCTTCCCTTTTGTTGGAGGCTGTTCAGGGAAGGGTTAAATCCCATGAGCAAGGCCAGCAAGGCAGCCACTGCTTTTAGGGTGTCTCCATCCCTTTTTATGAGCTGTTGTGGTCCGACAGCTGTCCTTGTGGTGACAGCTCTCCTGATTACAGCCAGTGTCAAACTGCATCCTGCTGCAGGTTATAAATCCTGCCTCCTTCCGATCAGCGCCGACCCTGGTTTTAATCGGGGGTTAAGTGGAGGCCAGCCGGTCCGAAGGCACCGCTCTCCGGTGGGACCTGCTGCCAGACCCGCGCTCCTCCGGGCCGGAGGCAGCAGTCAGTGCCGGGTTGATCGGTATGAGCTTGGTCTCCCTGGCTGAACGGCCTGTTAGTCTTCGGCTCCTCTCCATCCATCCATCCACCCCTCCACCCACTGGGAATACTAAAATCATTGCTGCTGCCTCTCCCAGAGGAAATCAAGGCTTCTCCGAGCACTGGTGGCCACGTGGCCGTGGAGTGGGCAGGCTCTGTATCCTCATGGGCACTCCGGCTTCCCTGCAAAGCACCATCTGTTCGGCTCTTTTCTGTGCTGTGGGAGGGGATGCTGGAAGGAAAATAAATAATAAATTTTTTTTAAAAAAAAAAAAAGAAAAAGAAAATAAATTCATCATCTGAACCCTGAGGATTAATGGAGTCAGAAGGCGAACTGCGCTGAATGGAAATTCATCTTCACCCGTGCCAGTGTCAGGGCTGCCGCTCTGGCCCTTGACAAATCAAGGGTCCCAGGGTGCGATAAATCCAACTGCTGTCCTCATCCCCGAGGGTGTCCCAGCCCACTCAGGAACATGGGCTACGCCTGCCGGTGACACTGGATGAGGAACAACAGCTCCCCAACCCCAGGAGCTGCTACCACAGCTTGCTCAGCACCCCTGAAAGTCAGCTTTCTGCAAGGGTGCTGTGCTGTCACCCCGGGATGTGCCCCTCAGTTTAGCCTCGCTCACAGCCCCACCTGCTTCCTCACCAGCCCCTGCCTCCTTTTCTCCCCCTTTTCAGTATAAGCTGCAATCATGTGTCAGATTTGTTTTAATTAAACATTGTTGCTTGTCCTTTTACATCAGTAGAAAACTGCAAAGTAGTGCAAAAGACACTAATTACTACATTTAATGGCAAAAAAGAGTTAGTTATGTTGCAAAAGTGCCTGAAATATAATTAAACCAAATCGCTACCAGTGTGAGAGGAACCATAGAATCATTTTGATTGGAAGAGACCTTTAAGATCATTGAGTCCAACCATTAACCCAGCACTGCCAGATCACCACTAAACCATGTCCCTCAGCACCACATCTACACTGCTTTTAAATCCCATCCAGGGATGGGGACTCCACCACTGCACTGAGCAGCCTGGGACAGCCCTTGACAACCCTTTCAGGGAAGACATTTTTCCTCATGTCCAGCCTAAACCTCCCCTGGCGCAACTTGAGGCCATTTCCTATTGCCTGTTTCTTGTGAGAAGAAACTGACCCCCCACCTCACTCCAACCTCCTTTCAGGGAGTTGTTGAGAGCGAGAAGGTCTCCCCTGAGCCTCCTTTTCTCCAGGCTCAACACCACCAGATCCCTCAGCTGCTCCTCACCAGACTTGTGCTCCAGGCCCTTCACTGGCTTCGTTGCCCTTCTCTGGACATGCTCCAGTCCCTCAATGTCCTTGGAGTGAGGGGCCCAAAACTGAAACCAGTACTCAAGGAAGCTGCTGGCTTTGTGGTCTCATAAGGCAGATGGGGGCTGAGGCAGTTTTGTCTTCACTAGAATCTGCATTGCACAGACTTAAGGGAAAATCCAGGGACTGGGACTTCTGTGGGTATCAGCTAAGCCCAGCCCTTCAGTGTTAAGAGTCCTCCTGTTTTTCCTGACTGTTTTTAACACCCTTAGTCGAGGTTGGAGGGGGAGCTCAAAGCTGCCAGGCTATTACACCCTCAGGACAGGGAAGAGCTCGGGTCAAACTTGATCCTATCCTGGCAGAGTAAGTCAGGGCTGAAAAAAGAGTTGCGAGCAGAGGTGTGAGTTAGAAATAACGGTGTTGGTGGTGTGGTTACCAGCTGTCTGTAGACACGGGCAAATTCCTCTGGAGCTGGTGCTCAGGGAAGGGCTGACTGGCATCTAAAACCATCTGAATTTTCCACAAGGAGAAATGATGGATGGAAGTTGGGAGCGAGGCAGTACTGACAATGTCCTGTCTGGAACATGATGCCTGTGGAGCCCTGGGAGGCTCAGGAGACAGGTGAGGGGCAGGGATTTATAAATGTGTTATAAATGACAAGTACATTGTAAATTCTGGGTATGAAAGCAGGCAGGGAGGGCTTCCCCAGACAGCACTTTGGGGGGGCTCCACAGTGCTTGCAGTAGCTCTCAGGGACCCATCCTGGGGTCTGTCTCCAGTCCTGGACAAGAAGGAGCATTAACAGAACTGCACCCAGGCACCCTGCACATCGTCCCAAGTGATGTCCTGCAAACCACCCAGCTCCTGGTGGCTCCATGGCTGGGCTGCAGGCTCTGGGGTGGTGGTTGCACCAGTAACACCCTCTCAGAACTTTTGGCTTGTCTTTGCTTTCACTCTGCCTCATCTTCCCTTTGCACTATTAAATCCAAAGGCAAATAATACATTGACTACCAAAAAATGATCTGCTCTGCCCAGCCAGGTGCTGAGATGGCATTTCCTGCCTCTGGCACGCTCGTGGAAAGTCACCAGCTCCAGCTCTGCTCCCAAAACATCCCTCACCGCCATCCCTGGCCAGGATCTCCAGGCTAACCCTTCTCCATCTCTCTTCTCCAGCTGCTGCCTGCGAGTTTCTGGACATCGTGGAGCTGTTGCTGAAGTCGGGAGCCGATGCCACGCTGCGGGACCAGGAGGGGTGCCTGCCCCAGGAGGTGACAGACTGTAAAGCCATCACTTCGGCTCTGCAGGAGCACATCGCCAGCAAGACCTAACCCTGCAGCGACGTGCACGGTGGGGAGGACAGAGATGCTTCACAATAACTCCTCCCTCCAAAATGTTTTGGGGACTCAAAGGGGAGCTTTTAGGGTACAGGGTCTGGGCAGGCTCTCCAGCACAAGAGGTGACTGGCTGAGCACGTGTCCTGGGCTGGGTGGGATCAGGGTTTTGCATGCTCTGACATTTGTCGGTATTTTAGGGGGGGGAGGGAGCGAGGGAGGGGAGAGGGCCTGGAGAAGGTCCCAAGTATTGTTTTAATGTATTAAACACAAGTATTGCATCTCACCAGAGCAGCCTGTGCTTACTGGTCAGCTCCTCCATGGGGAGGAGAGGGTTTCTGGGCCAGGTGAGATGCTCATCTCTGCGGTTTGGGTTGAGTTTTGCTTTATTTTTATTCCCTTGGGTCCAAACAAAATATTATAAATAAAAGCACAGTGTTAGGATGAAGCCTTTGTGTGTTTATCTTGCAGGTAGTGACTCAGTTCCTTGGAAGCAATAAGGATGGAAGGCAGCTCCATGCTGTCATAGCCCTTGAAAAGCTCTGCTCAAGCTCTCATCCTGGGGAGAGAGGGCTACAAGAGACAGCAGGCTTGTACAGCTGCCTGTCCGTCCCTCTTGTTCCCACCTAACATATGCAAGACAAGTGCTTTATGGCTAACCAGCCCCTCAAAGCTGACAGGAGGACTTCTATCACATTACACAAACACCGTTAAAAAAACACCTCCACCAGCAGCTCCAGGTCCTCCTGTTACACACCAGTCCCTGGGGTGGCTTGTTCAGGGCTGGGGCTTTGTAAGAGCTGGGAACAGACATAAACCTGCACTCACCCTGTCACTTCTGTGGGCCTGTTTTGAACACTTCGTGGTCCTCTCAGCTGGCCCAATACCCAGAAAGTAGGAAATTTGTGGGATACCTCAGGAGCTGGTGGGTTGGCCATGGTCCAAGGGAGCTTCCAGTGATGGGTTTGTGCTTTGGGCTACCTCCTGGCTGGACGGGAGGCCACTGCATTGGATGGATGTACACGGCAAGAGGAGGTTGTGGTTTCCCTGTGGGGCATTGCTGTGTCATTTGCTTTTCCCTAGACAAGGAGAACTACATCTTGGGGGGAGTGTAGAAAATCTCTATCACTGTGATGGGAAGCTATGTGCCAGCAATTCCTTTCTGCAGTGTGTCCAACCTCAGGAAAATAAGTAAGAACATTCCCTCTGCTAAGGACTGGCTGGGCACAAGACATGCATGGGTTTTGCTGCCAGTTTTTGCCAGCTCTTGCTAACACTGACAAAGTTTGCTGCACTGGTTGAAGGCCGCCAGCAGCCAAAGCAACACCACGGCATGGCTCACATGTGCCAGGCATGGGATAGACTTGGTGGTGGTGACCAAATGGCTTGGTCAAGTTAACGGGCTGTGCAGGTCCTTATATTGATGATGATGACTTATTTTCCCTTAACTTAATACTGGGGAGCTGTATTGGTGCTCTCTGTGCTTTTGGGGGAAAAAAACCCCCACCTTCAGTGCTTTTCCTGAAGTCGGTAGGAAACGTGAGCTCTAATTCTACTCCCTATGAATGTCACAAAGAAACTGTCCTCCTAGCTGGAGTGTGTATGTGGCAAAAATCATAGAATTGTCTTGGCCGGAAGATCATCAAGTCCAACTGTTAACCCAGCATGGCTAGGTCACCACTAAACCATGTCCCTCAGCACCCCATCTACACAGCTTTTCAATCCCTGCAAAGATGGGTATTCCACCACTGCCCTGGGCAGCCTGGACCAGGGCTTCACAACCCTTTGGGGAAGACATTTTTCCTAATATGCAACCTAAACTTCCCCTGGTGCAACTTGAGGCCATTTCCTCTAGTCCTATCACTTGTCACTTGGGAGAACAGATCAACCCATCCCACCTCACTAGCACCTCCTTTCAGGGAGTTGAGAGCAAGATGGTCTCCCCTGAGCCTCCTTTCTTCCAGACTAAAGAACCCCAGGTCCCTTAGCCAATCCTCACAAGACTTTTGCTCTAGACCCTTCACTGGCTTCGTTGCCCCCTGGACAAGCTGCAGCCCCTCAATGTCCTTCTTGGAGTGAGGGGCCCAAAACTGAACCCAATGTTCAAAGTGCAGCCTCACCAGTGCCAAGTCCAGGAGGATGATCCCTGCCCTGGTCCTGCTGGGCACACCAGGGCTGAGCCAAGCCAGGATGCTGGTGGCCTTCTTGGCACACTGTTGGCTCATATTCAGCTGTCTGTTGACCAACACCCCCAGGTCCTTATAGAATCATAGAATGTTTCAGGCTGGAAGGGACCTCTAGAGGTCATCTTGTCCAACCTCCCTACACAAGTAGGGACATCTCTACCTAGGTCAGGCTGCTCAAAGCCCCATCAAGCCTGACCTTGAATGACTCCAGGGATGGGGCCTCCACCACCTCCCTGGACAGCCCATTCCAGTGATCTATCACCCTCATGTTAAAGAACTTCTTTCTAATATCCAATTTAAATCTATCCTTTCCCAGCTTAAAACCATTATCCACCGGGCAGTTTCCAGCCACTCTTCCCCAAGCCTGGAACATTGCAGGGGATTGAAGTAAAATACATCTTGGGCACCTATTGGCAGTCACCGTGCACCAGCCCCACTGTGATGTGGGGACACTTTCACTGCCCAGTTGTGATGAGGAGTTGGTGAAATGAGCCAGCAACAGGCAGGCAGGGAGCTTGGATGCTGAGATGTGTCTCCTTGGTGTCATGAAGCAAGCTGCTGATGATAAACACCAAGGCTTTATACTAAATGCCAGGTTTCAACGTTTAGGGTCCCTGCGGAGTGTTGCTTATTTGATGAAAGGAATGCAACAGCTCCTGACCCTTGAGCAAGGACCAGCAGTGGCTTCTGCTCTCCCTCACCCTGCCAAGGGTCCACAGGGAGTTCCCATCACAATGCCCAGGCAAAATGCAATGGATGCTGCCAGCAACACCAATTGCTTTTGTACCTGGATGTAGCAAAGATGCCAACACCAGTGCTGGGGTGCCCTGCATGGAGCTGCTCTGCTGGCTTTGCGATGGGGACATGGTGGCATCAAGGTTAGGGACAAGTGACATTAGGGACATAATGCACAGCCACTGCCTGCCTTGATGAACGTGCAGAGTAATAAAAAAAAAAAATCTCTCTCAAAGCAGGGATGAAAAGCAGCAGCCGTGATGCCCATGCTTTCAGAGAGCACATTTGGGGGCTGAGATGTTTATAGCACTTTAGGTCGTTTCTGAGGTTGGAGCCTTTCCAAAAAAGGAGAGAAAAAAACAAAACCAGGGAGGGGAGACAAAAAAGGAAAAAGAAAAAGACATGTATTATTGTTTATAATCTGCTTTATTCAGCCAAACCTCTCCCCAGCAGCCTTGCGGATTGCTGCTTAAATCCCTCCGTGCCTTTAACTACTGATACAGAAAGTGGTTAATGTGCACTCGCCCTAAGCTTGGCATCTACTCCAGGAAATCACTTTAATTGAGAAGCATTAAATGTTAAAATGATTAAAATCGAGAAAGCCAACACACCGGTGCCTGTGGAGGGGCTTGGACCCCACCACCTTGGCAAGGCTTCTCCATCTCACCTGTGCCTGCTGAGGTGGTACAGCTGAGGGGGGGTGGCGATGGGTGCCCCGCGGTCCCCCAGTGCCAGTTTTGCTGCAGGCACCCATCACCCTCACTGCATGGTGGCAGGAAAGCTGGAGACCCCCACCCCAAACCCACCCATCCCTTCATGCCTGCAAAAACCCAGAGCATAATAACCAGTATCACTTGTCCCACCATCCCGACAACTCCCAGGAGATCCCAACCCCAAACAATCAATGATGCTAGAGCAGAAGATGCTGATGGTGGCCTCCCATTGAGGAAGAAAACCCCAAAAGACAGCAGGTGCTAAAGAGCATCCCGAGTTTATTTGCCATCGCATTCCCTCAAGGCCAAGGGGGTGACCGTACATATCTCATGCCAACGCACAGGAGGCAGGGTACAAAAGCAATGCCCCAGGCCAAAATTCAGGGGGATTTAGGGGTGCCTTTCTTCCCAAAGACTTGGCAATAAATAAGGTTTTATTTTTTGAAATTTTTTTATTATTATTTTTGTCGGGGTGGGGTTTTTTTTCCTTTTTTTGGTTGTTTTTGGGTTTTTCCCCCAGGAAACAAGACTCTCACTTTCTGAACTGTACAAAATTTACACAGAGAAGGGAGGGGACATTTGGCCTCGTCAAAGGTGGCTGGAGGGCAGTGGGCACAGCTCGCCCCTTTCCCCCTTCCCACCAGCCGCCCACGGTGCCTGACAAGGCCGAGAGCTTGGCACGAAGCAGCACCCAAGGGGAGGGAGGAGGGGGAGGCACATGGGTGCAATGCCTGCAGCACCAGCACACCCAGCCAGGGGAAGGGTGAGGAGGGACAGGGACATACTAGTGATGTGCTTTCTTGTGTGGCATTTTTTTTTCATTTTTATTCTTTTTTTTCCTTTACTTTCAGAGCTCCCTCCAGCCTCTGGCAGCAGCTGGCTACCCAGATCCACCACCAGCTCTTTCTGAAGGACAGCCTGGGGTCATCACTATCACCCCAGAGCCAGGGGAGGGGTGACAGGGACCCCATGGCTGTGGCAGAGCCAGGCACCCCAGGCAGCAAGCGTGGAGCTGGATTTTTTCCATAGGGCTGAACGGCTTCAGCCTGGCAAGGTTACAAGTTGTGCTGGGGAGAGATGGTGGCCATCACAAGCCCAGGGATGTGGGTTTTGAGAAAGGGGTTGGTGCTGTGTGGGCCCAACTGGGAGCAGACCCAATGGGGCTCCCAAAACCACTCAGGTCCTCCCTGGCTGCCTGGACCCAGCCTTGGTCCCATCAGCCCCACAGCCCAGGAGGAGGTGGGTGGCCGATGCCATGGGAGGGGGGGGTTGTCTCACACCCGAATCCCCTCTGCTCCCGACTATTCAGGTGCTTCTGAAGCTGATGAAATGCCCTTTTTTTCCCCTCTTCTGGAGGGATTTTTTTGCAATACCCTCAGCGCAAATATTCCTCATCTCTCCCATCCCTTCCCCAGCACTTGCAGCAGCTGCTGTCCATGTGCCAACCTCGAGCAACCCAGACAGTCCCACCATAGCTCAACTTGGCCCTTGGGCATCTTGGGCTAGAGGCTTTTTTTTTCTCTTTTTTAATCCCTATTTTCTGTTTTGTCATTCCTTCCCACCACACAACAAATGTAAAACCCACAGTGATGCTCCATAAGCACACCTGGGTGTCCGGGGATAAATCATGGCCCCACAGCTGCTGCGCAACAGCTCCTCTACCACCCAGAGCGGGCAGCATCCACCACCCAGGCAGCCCGGATGGGCCCCCGGCCTTGCTAAAATAAACCCTTCTACAATATAGACTTTTCTCTCTGTTGAGGCTCTAGGCAGCACTGAGTTGCATTTCAACTCCGTATTGAAAAATAACTCTTGAAAATAGCAGCGGTGCTCGGCAGGAGGGGTGCGGGGCTGGCACGGGCACCGGGACGGACTCTACCGTCCCAGATTGTCCTTCCCTCCCACCGTCGTGCCGGGGTCCTTGCCGTGTGTGCCATGTGCCGACACCTCTCTTGTGCTTACACCCAAAGGCATCCATGCCCTCTGCCCTTGGCACAGCCACCTCCGGCCACCACCGATGCCACTCCCTTCCCCTTCCTCCAGCCCTCTGGGGCCGATTCCCACTGGAAATCCTGGAAAGGTCAACCACCAACGAGTGCCCTCGGTGCTGCACTTGCGGGCTGGGGGGGGAAGCGAAGGGGGACAGGGCATGGGGTGAGCAGTGTTTAGAAAGGGGGGTGATCCATGTCGTCCAGCCAGGAGGCTGGGCTGGTTGGAAAGTCTGGGTACCCGACACTGCTCCCCGTGGAGATGTCAGAGGTTGGGCCCCCCCCAGCCATGGCCCGCAGCGTCTGACTCACCCCCTGTGCCCCGTGGGACGCCAGCCCCAGGCTGCCATCCATGGCGTAGTCCAGCCCATTGAGCAAGGGCGGGTGGGACGGCAGGGAGGAGATGGAGGACGGCGACTGGGGAAGGCCGTAGGGACTGCCATCCCGTAAGTCCTGGTACGACTGTCCCGTCCCCTCCATGGAAAAGCTGCCATTCAGCAACTGTCCGCCCACCACGTCCCCCACGGTGCCGTAAACCCTGCTGGTGTGGCTGAGCTCAGAGAGGATCTGGTCTTCTGCCGGGGAGAGGAGGGAGAGCAAAAGCAGGGGGTCAGCACAGGGAGGAGACCCATGCCCTCCCAGCCCCACACCAGCACCCCGCTCACCGCGGAAGCTGAGCTCACTGTCACTGACACCGCAGTCCTCAGCCGAGCTCTCCTTCTCCAGCTTGCCACCCCCACGGCTCCGCTTGACACTCTTGTAGAACTGACCCCAGCGATGCCGCCCCGCATCCTTCTTCAGCCGCTTCTCCTTGGCCCGGCGGTTCTGGAACCACACCTGGGGCAGGAAATGGGGACACGAATGGCATTCTGGAACCCCTGTGTGCCAGCACCCCTGCAATCCAGCACACCAGCACCCTGGCACCCCTGCAACACAGCATGCAACCCAGCTCCCACATTCCCATGCAAATCAGCACCCCTACAACCAAGCATCCAGGCACCCCTGCATCCTGGCACACCAGCACCACTTCAGCCCCTCATGCCAACACCCCTGCAACTCAGCACCCCTGAAATCCAGCATCCTGGCACACCAGCTCCCCAGTATGCCTGCATCCCGGCACCCCTGCTACCCAGCTTCTGGACACCCCTGGCACCCCAAGGCCCCCTGCCAGTTACTGCCTGGCACCCCTGCAACCCAGCATCCCTGCAGCCCAACACCCCAGTGGGACCCCTGCATCCCTATTTGCCAGGGGCAAGGTAGAGAGGACCATCCCTGTGGCCTCACCTGCACCACCCTCATATCGAGCCCCGTCTCAGAAGAGAGCTGCTCCCGCACGTGCCGGGCAGGCTTGGGGGAGTTTTTGTAGGCATTCTTCAGTGTCTCCAGTTGCTTGGCCGTGATGGTGGTCCGGGGCCGCTTAGCACCTGCCTCTGAGTCATCTGCAAGCAAAAGAGCCGATACCAGCCCCCACCACAGCAGCATGAGCAACCCTGAACCACCAGCCCACACCACTGGGGAAAAGCTCCCCAAAACCAGTGGCCCCAGAGCCCGCAGCATCTTCCCACCAGCACAATGGTGGTGACATGAGCCACTGCCACCCATCAGAGTGATGTCCCAGCTCATAGCCCTTTCAAGGTGCCTACCGTTCTGCTTGGCTGTCTCGTAGTCCTCCTTGCAGACCAGCCGCCCATCCTCCATCAGGTAGAACTCATCACCAGTGGCCAGCTGCCGGCTGCAGATGATGCAGGCGAAGCAGTGGAGGTGGTAGACAAAGTCCTGGGCTTTGCGGACCACCTGGGTGGGGGGGATGCCCTGCTGGCACGCCGTGCATTTGGTCCCGAAACGCCTGCAAAGAGAAGCAAATCACCCTGAGCCCCCAGTGAGGTGGGCTTCACCGGAGATGGGATGGGGACCAGGAGACAGGGCAGAGTTTAAACCAGCAATCAACCTAATTATGCATGACACTTCACAGGCAGGCCTTTATCTTCTTCAGAGTGAAAGACCAGCCTAATGGAGCTGAGGAAGGTTTGATTTTAATGGTTCTTTTAACTAATGCTTATAGGCTGCCTGATTTTCCCCTGCAAGGACAGTACATATTTCATCCACATTAATACCAAATAAATTAATTACACTGCCCCGCTAGCATGATGAATCCCAGATTAATGCAGAATGATGGGGCTCTTACACCGTAATGACAGCCCAATGGGTGCATCAGGTGGGCCACCTTGGGGGAGGAGTGGGCCCAAGAAAGCCCACAGCACAGCTGCAAGGAGCATGCAAGGAGCATGTGAGAAGTGTGGAAGCAGCACACAAGAATAGTGCAAGAAGCACGGAAGGAGCGTGCAAGGAGCATGAAAGAAGTATGCCAGGACCATGTAAGAATGGTGCGCAAAGTGTGAAGGTTCATGCAGAAGCATGGTAAAAGGAACATGCAAGGAGCATGCAGGAAGTGTGGAAGGCATATGCAAGGACTGAGTGTGCAACCAGCGTGCGAGGAGCGTGTGTTTCACCCCGCAGCCCCTGCAGATGAGTGCCCATCGCTCTGGATGCACCCACGAGCTGGGTGCGGGTGCAGCCTGGGCTGTGGCTGGGTATGGGTGCCCTGTGCAGACATGAAGGTGAACACCCAGATCACACCCACTGTAAACTGAATTAGTGACGTCAGGGCACCAAGGGGTGGCGGCAGCACAGGAGAAAGTGAAAAATAAGGGGACATTCTACTGGTGTTTTCAACATTGACCATATGGGCTTTGGAGTTGACCTGGGGCAGATCCCCACCAGCACCACAAGGGCTCTGCTGGGCTTGCCCTGCTCCCCCCAGCACCCCTAAACACCCCACCAGCCGGGTGAAGGGACCCCATGGAGCCATCCTAGCATTGTGGCAGCTCAGGCAGCAAATCTATCAGAATAAATCCATTCCCTATGCTTTAAACAGCCCCATCTGCTTCCAAGGAGGCAGCCCAGGGAAACCCAAGCCCTTCAGCCCCCAGCCCCAAGGCTGGAGGGGGGGTGTTCAGGGGTGCCCCAGACACCTCCCACTACTCCCTGGGGGCTGAATATCCTCCAGCCATGCAAAATCACTCTGCAAGCCCCGCAGCTGCCTATGCCATCATATCATCTGAAAAGCTGGGGCACAGCCACCAAAGCTGGGTCCTCAAAACTGTCCCCGAGTCACGCAGGTCTCACTTAAGGACGGGCAGTGGACACTGGATGTGAATGATGCCTGCACAATTTTGGCAGCTGCCCAAAGGGCTGTTGGAAGCAGAAGGTGAGGAGGGAGAACCTGTTTTGTCTCATTTTATGAGCTTGTATCCTAAGGGGAGAGTCCCCAGACATCTGCTGGGGAGACCCCAGCTCTCCTGGAGTCAGCTGGGAGGGAGGAAGGGATGGGAGAGGGAGAGGTCAGAGATGCAGGGATAGGAGATGAAGAGTGGGAGGGAAGGATGAAAGGAATGGAGGAAAGGACAGAGTGATGTACAGAGGGAGGGATAGGACACAGACAACACTTCTCTGTGCCCAAGGCTGAGCCAAAGCATGCTCTGCTCCCCATCTTCCTTCTGCCCATCCACACACAGTCCCCTCAGAGAACACTATCAAAGCCATTTTAACACACCTCCCCAGTATCCCAGGGGCTTTCCATGTCACATGGGGGCGGCCAGACCCAGGACAGAGCTGCCTGTGGCTGGGGACCAAAAGCTATGATGTGAGGAAGGGGGAAAAAAGCTGAAAACCAAAAAAAACTGGTCTTTTTGGAAGCATTGCAAACCGGCCTCTGAAGTTGGTCTTAAATCCTCACGTCCTCAGCAGGTTACCTACCCCAAAATCAATGAGCAGTTGAAAGAAAGGTGAGGCAAGCACCGAGATGCTATTGATTGGCACCAAATAATCCAGGCAGGACCTCATCTAGGAAAGTCGCTGATCTTTCAACTCTAATTAACATTGATTACCTGCACCTTGTGGGCGACTATTTAAATGACTCAGAGATTAATAGGCTGGAAAATATCAGAAGCGAAGTGTTATTATCAGGGCTGTAGCGGCTTCTTTGACCATCACACACTCCCCAGCTGGGAAGGAGAAATTCAAGCTGCAGCTTTGGCCCTGATGGCTGGTGGGAGGGGGCATAGGAGGCCTGAAAGCCCAAGGATGGGCAGGCAGGGAAAGTCCTGCTTGGGGATTAGCACCGGGCGTAATCACCATCAGTGGGTTAAGCTGGCTGGCCAGTAGTGGGGAGTTATGGGGAGAGCTGGTGTGGCTGGGGATGAGCAGTAGATGATGGCACGGGGAGACAGCCACGGTCCACAAGATGCAGCAGCTGTTTTTTGGCAGGGCCCCATCACCTGCACCCAGGCAGCAAAAGGCACCCGCTGGCCAGGATCCAGCCCTCCTCCCCGCAAAGGGTGTAAAGCAGCACACCACTGCTCCGTGGTGATTCACCAGCCCCATTGCAACTCCCGCTGCCATCCCTTAGAAAAGCTCCCAGCTTTCACCAACAGCCAGAGACTAAGCATCCCCACTGAAAAGTCCATTTTTAACAGGAAACAGATTGTCCTGTCCCACAGGAGCAGGGAAACACCAAGGCTGGGGGGCTGCACTGCTCAAAGATAGCTGCCAATGACATCAAAAGAGGTTTTGACACTACTGGGAGCAAAAAAAAAGGATAGAAAAAAAGAAAAAAAAAAAAAAAAGATGAAGGTAGAGAATCAGCATCAGCAAACCCCAGCAAAGCGAGCAAGGGGATCGCTGCTCAGCCTTCCACGGGTTTCTCCTGCCCTCTAGCTCCGAGCACAGCCAGAGACACTGCCGAACCACCACAGCTCCTCATCCCATTGGGATTGGAAACCAGCACAGAGTAGAGATGGGAGCATCAGAGAGATTTGGGGCTTGTGGGAGACTAAACCCCAACAATCAGCATCCAGCCTGCAGCAGCTGGAAAGCACCAACATTTCCTTTATTTCCACACCAAACAAAAAATAAGGAGAAAAGATGAGGATTTGGGAAAAGTTATGCTTAAAAATAGATTGTGTGCTTGCTTGGTGGGCAGGGAGATGCTGCTTCTGGGGGGCTGTGACCCCAGGGGGTACTCACTTGAAGAAGTCCTCCTTGCAGTAGACGCTGCCAGCCCGGGAGAAGCAGCGGTCAGCCAGCTGCATCTGACAGTCGGCACACTTGAGGCAGGAGCTGTGCCAGTGTCGGTCCAGGACCTTCAGGATGAATTTGTCCAGGATGTGCTGGTTGCAGCCGGCGCACTGGGGGATCTCTGGGCAGGGTGGAGAGAGAGAGGGAGAAAGGAGCAGCATTAGCCACTGAAGCCCCTGCGGTGCTCCCACCCGACCAGTGTGGCTGGCAAAGATCCATGTTGGGTTTGTGGGGTGATGAGCTGCCACCCCTCACCTCACTGCTGTCCTGGCACATCTTTCTTTGCCACTCTTTACCAAAACCCTCCAGGGTAACAAAGCCCATGGCCCCACCATGCACAGACACACAGATAATGCGTTTTCCCTTCTGCACCCTGTTTTTCAGGCCATGCTCCCTGCCATCCTCCCTCAAGGGCATCCTGCAGCCCCCGGCCAGGGACATGGTTTGTTTCTTCCCCCATTCCCCAAGGGTCAGGCCGCTGGGACAATCCAAGGCTTTAGCCATGGGGTCCCAGACGTGACCCAGGGGTGTAGGACATCTACCATCTCCACCCCTCACCCAGCAGGTTTTTCAACACAGGCAAATGTCCCTTCCCCTCCACTGCATCCTGAGGACCAGAAGCCACTCATGCCAGCCACACTGGCCCCACTAGCAGCTGCCCAGTGCCCCTCTCCCTGTGGTGCCAGGGCACTGTGTGAGTTTGCCTCCCCAACATTCCAACACCCCTCTGGATCCCAGTTTTCCCGTGATGGAGGCAGCAGGTTTCCACCCATTTTGTCCCACCCAGCCAAGGTGTTACAGACCCCTGGAAACGGCTGGAAAACGTGGGATGAAGAAAGGTCATGCTGGAGCACAGCAGCAGTAACAAGGGACAGCGGGTTCAGTCCCATCCAGCACCCAAGCTGTGGAAGGGTGCTTGGAGAAAGAGGGATTTTCCTAAAGCAAGCTGTATACCGGTCATCCAGGCTGCTGTACCATGTCTGCCTATAGATGGACAGCTTCTACAGATCTGGTGAGCTGGGTATTTCTCTCTCTCTCTCTGCCCATAGTTCAGAATAAATGGGAGGTGCTGTAAAAGTCTGCAGGAGAAGATTGCCCGGTAAAAGCCAAGCACATCGCACTGACACACACGCACGAAAGATTTATTTTAGGGGAGAAAAAAAAAATGCCTATAGCTGGAGTGTAAGAGCAGGAGATATGTTTATGCATAAGGGCTGCCTCCTTCTCCTGCAGCTGACAGTAAATATCGGGGGGGCCTGAGGGGTGATTATATTTTTTTCCACTCTCCAGGTGCTGGGGAGGCTGAGGAGGGAGCTGCAGTCTCCAGCTGCAGTGCCTGGACTGGGGGCTTCTTTTCTGGCCCACGGTAGAACATCCCCACATTCTGTGATGGGCAGGGATGAGGGACGAGGAATGGGAATGGTGGGGAGAATGTGCTCCCTGCTCCCAGAACCCACTCTGGGTGGAGAGCGGGTCCTCCAGCACCCGGACCTGTGAGCTGCTGGGAGGGGGAGAAAGAGAACTGGGAGGAAAAAGGAAAACAAAAAAAAAAGAGAGAAAAAGGAAAAAGAGGGGGGAAAAGGGGTGGGGGGAAGGATTAAAAAAAGGAAAAAGGTAAAGGAGAAAAAGGAAAAAGAAAAAAAGGAAAAAGGAAAAAAAGGAAAAAATAGAAAAAAGAAAAAAGGAAAACGAAAAAGAAAAAGAAAGGAAGGAAAAAGAAAAAAGGAAAAGAAAAAGAAAAAAGAAAAAGAAGAAATTAAAAAAGGAAAAGCAAAAAGAAAAAAGAAAAAAGGAAAAGGAAAAAGAGAAAATACAAAAAAGAGAAAAAGAGAAAAGAAGAAAAAGGGAGAAAGGAAAAAGGGAGAAAAAGTAAAAAGAAAAAATAAGGTAAAAAGGAAAAAAAGAGAAAGGAGAGAGAAGAGGGGAAAGGAATGAAATGGAGAAAAGGGAGGAGATAAAAAAAAAGAGAGGAAAGGGGAAAAAGAAAAAACAGGAAAGAAAGAAGGGGAAAAAAAAAAGAAGAAGAACAAAGAGAGAAAACTGTATTTTTACAGCCTTAAACAACATTATTTTAAAATACTTTAGGGCACTGACACGTAGCTCTAGCGAAGGCAGCTCATTTTACCACTCCCCAGATTCGAGAGCTACAATCCCAGTGCCCTACAGACCACAATTATTGCTGCCATTTAAGCCTGTGTAGCATTAACAACAATAGAATACATGTTTTTTTAAAAAATCAAAATTAAAACTATCTCCAGCTTCCCCTGGCCTCTCTTCCTCTTCTGGCTCTGCAGACACCTGGGCGCTTTGCACGCTCCTCCCCAGTTGGCTGCTGGGCAGTACTGGGAGGGCAGGTCGGCGCTGGGCACATTTTTCCACGTTTCATTTTATTAAAGCGATTTCGGGGCAATTTGAAAGCCGTTGGCACCGGCGGGGGGACGCAGCTCGGGGTACATTTGTGGTATTGCGGAGTAAATCCTCTCATTTGTTCCATGAACACGTTTGCGAAGCATGTTTTTTAAATAAATAGTTATTTACATAAACTCGTGTGGTTTATACACATATACACATCCTCACTATATACATGCTCACAAGCTCACAAATACAGCTCTCTCCTTAAGGGCAGCAACACAGCTTAATTTCAACAAACAAACTACCGAGCAGATAATACAATATCTGCCTCCAAATTTCCAGATAATTTTTTTTTTTTTTTTAACAAGAGACCTATTTTTTTGGCTTTCGATCTGTCTGTAAATACACGGCACCAACCAAAAGGTACATGGGTACGTGTGTGTGTGTGTGCGACTTGGCTGCTCTAAATAAATAATACTAAATAAATAATAATACTAAATTAATATAATAATAAAAATATATTAAATAATAATGTACTAAATAAATA
>VYZX01014153.1:90087-105358 GCA_013401335.1 Brachypteracias leptosomus | reverse complement strand
GGCCAGGGACGCCCCGCGGTCGTGCCTCGCCCCGGGACCAGGCCCGGCTTCGAGCGACTGGCGCTGAAGCCGCATAGCGCTGTCGCGACATAATGCTGTAGCGACCGGGGGCGCTGTCCAGTGCCAGGGAGCGCTGTCCGACAGTGCCATCGGTGGGAAAGAGTGAAGAGCTAAAGGCCCCGGTCTCTGCTGTCGGGACTCAGGGAGCTTCTCCTCCTCCATTGGAAGGAGTGGCACACAGCCCCAGTCCTGTCCGTCCTGCCGCCGGGAACAGAGGCTCAGCCAGGTGGGCACCTTCCCTGGCTTCAGTGGGCACCTGCACATCAACATCCACTTGCCACCGCGCCACCATGGAACATTTCCCAGTGGATGGTAACCCCCATGGGCAGCCCCAGAGTGGGGCATGTCCATGGCAAGCTCTGCTTTCACAGGACCCTGGAATGCACCCATGCTTTGGGGCCTTTCTCAACAGCAGCTTCCCCAAGGATGCACCCGGGCATGGAAAAAGCCAACCCAACTCGGCAGTGCTGCAGCGTGCCTGGCCCAACAGCCCAACAGTTGCTGCAGCACAAGAGTGACAATGCCAAAGGCACAGGGCAAAGGACTCGGCCTGACTATGGCTTCCAGAAGGATCCCCATGGGGCTTTGTGAAGGGAAAACCCTGGGGCAAGCCGGTCTGCAGCACCAGCATGAAACCAGTGCATTGAGAGGAGGCAGTACCCAGCAGTACCCTGCAGCAAAGGGCCAAGCGAGGAAGCTCACCGAAACATAGCTGAAGCTAGTCAGAGTGGGTGCCTCACGCACCACCCTTCCCAATGCTCACCACGTCACCAGCTCAGGGAGAAGCGGTGCCAAATGTCCCCGACGTGCTGTGACACCCTGCTCTGCCCAGCTAATTGGGGCTTAGAGTGTTGAGCCTGCCTGAGCGGGGTGGGACCTCCATGGTGGCACTGGGAGGGGAGGATGCTCACCTAGCCCAGAGAGCACCCACCCTCACCTCACATGTGCCCTTTCCATACCTCCCTTTTTACACTGGGACAGAAATTAAGAAGAGGCTTTTCCCACCTGAAAAAACCTGAACAGGCCCCTCAAGAAATGTGCAGGTAGGACACGCTAAGAACTGGGGAAAAAAATTGTTGTTTAAAAATAAAAGTAATAAAACTTAAGAAAAAAATTACAGTTTTTCAATGAACTGCTTGTTTTTAACCCCAAAGCTTCATTTTACCAGCAAAACCCTAGCCAGCTTGCCTCACACCATGGGGCAGAGACCTGTGTGCACTCATTGCAGGAGTGAGCCTCCCCTCCCTGCAGTCCACTGAGCCCCTAAATCGACTCCCCACTATGAGGGGGGCGAATCCCATCCCCTCTCACCCTATCACCTTCTTCCCTAAATCAAGTGCCAGCTCTTAAGTGCATTAAGCACATCCAGGCCCCCACTGCCCCCGGCCACCTGCGTTCCTCAGCCACTTGGGGCAGGGGCCACCGTCCCCCAATGCGGTCCCCAGCGAGCTGGCAGCCCTGGAATACGGCTCCCAGCCTGGGGATGCACAAAAGCAGTTCCCTATGGCAGATTTACAGGAGTTTAGCCGGACATTCAGACAGGCAGAGAGACGGACACTGCCCCCATGGCCTCCCTGTCCCACTGCTTTGCATTTCCAACCTATTTCCCTAATTATTCCACTGCTGCTGGGAGTCATCTCCATTCTCTCTCCTGCTCTCCAGCATGCTGTGATTTATCTCTCAGCCAGGATAACAGCTCCCTCCACCCCCTTCTCCTCAGGGAATTCAATTTTCATTCATTTTTCTGCTTTGCCAGATTGATCCAGCCCCCTCTGCCCCGCTCTGGATCACTCATGGCAGCCATGAGTGGGCAAAGGGAGTTACACAGCACCAAGCCTTCACCTCTGGGGAGCATCGTGCTGCCAGGGAGGCTGCCACTACAAGTTTCCAGTAGAAAAACCAAACAAACCACCAGCATCTTCCACCTTTCTTGCTCTTGGCTCATCATCGCATTTTCCCAGTAGCACCTTCTCATCCCTTCTTCTCCTTGTAGCGTTGGTTTGTCCCTTTTCATCCTTCCTGCTGTTCATCTGTTCTTCACATTGGTGTTTTTTTGGTCTCTTTGGGGTTTTTTTGGTTGCTTTGGGTTTTTTTTTTGTCTCTTTGAAGTTTGCTTTCCTCAGCACACCCCATTATCCTGGAATTCAGGGGGGAGAGGGTGGTGAAGGTGGGCACAAGCTGTTGGCCCAGCAACCCCTCCCCCCCCCTTTGTGCCACCTGAGATGCTGCCAGGTCCTGGTGGTGCCTGAGGAATGGGAGTTACATGTGACAGGTGTGAAATATCCCTCTCCAGGCTTTCTCCTCCTCCCAGAGCTAAAACAGAGCGGAGACTCAGTGCTGACCAGCCTGAAGAAGGGTAAATGTCATGATTTTCATCAGGTTGTATTTCTTGGGCAGTTCTGGGGGGCTCTGGCCCCACACAGATGCTCTGCTCCTTCCTCCACCTCAACCAGGTGAAGACACAAGCAATGTGACACAATGATGCAAAACCCACAGCTGAGCAGGGCTGGTGCTCCCACACCTTCTCTGATGGTATTAATTAATAATAAAAAAGCAAGTAAACCCCAGAGCCTTTACCAAGACCCAGCCCCAGCCGTGCAGGAACTGGGGCTGATTTGGGCAGTGTGTCATGGAGAAGGACATCAGTGAGTGCATCATTGCCAGATGCAACATGGGTGTTTCAAGGCAGAATTGAGGGGGGTGTAAGGAAAATCACTGCTCAGCAAAGCCCAAGTGGGCTTGGAGGTGCCAGGAGGCTCAGCCAACAGCAAGGCTTCATACCACCCATGCAGTGAGTTTGCCAGGTCTCAGCCCAGCTCCCAGAGTCCCCTCATGATACAAAACCAGCCCAAGGTGGGCCTATCCTTATGGGGCCAAAGCTGCCCATAGCCACCCTTCAGCATTGGGCCACCTCCCCTCCAGGCAGCGCTGGCTGCAGCACCCTGAGCCCCCATGTGCACAGCCCACCAGCAGTCCCCCACTTCTTAATTACCCCAATAATTATCCATGACCCCATTCTACGTGCACCCAGGGGTGGCCTGGAGCGAGGACAAGCATGATGAGACCCAGGTACTCACCAGCAGCCAGAGAACACCTCTCCCCTCACAAGCACTGCTGGACAGGGCGTTGCTAATTGTAATTGAAAATGGATCGACGTTAAGTGAACCCCCGGTGATTTTATGGCCCACGCACCAGGAAAGGCTCTTGCTCTTGCCGAGGAGTGAAAGGAAAGAGGGGCAAGGCAGGAGGGAGCAAGTGCCGAAGGGGTGGGAAGGTGGCTGGGTGTGTGGGGGGATGGCCACCGGCCTTGCAAAAAATTAAATTGCACTTGAGGGTAAATTGTATTAGGGAATAGCGGCTGCCTCACGCCAGCCTGCGGCCATTTGGGTAATTAGCCCTGGGGACACCTCGGCTTGTGGCAGCACTGGCAAGAGGTAACCCTCACTGGGAGGGCATCTTGGGGGGGACTGGGAGCAAAAGTCTCCCCCTGCAACAGTGTCTCCCTCCGAATGTTGTCCCCCCTGTGCCAGGGCTTTGAGGAGTCACCATCCTTGTGGGATACAGCGTGGGGGACATCTCCCAGGCAGCACCAAGCCCTGCAGCAGCCTCCTGCCTGCACCAGGGCTCCCCAGGTGTTGGAGGGGGGGACTCCCCAGTGCTACAGCCCAGGAGAGCTGGGGCCAGGAGGATTGGGACTGCACTAAACAGGATTATGGAAAGTCTATTTACTGGACTCTTTTTCCTGCATGCACAGCAGCTTTAGCTCTCCGGCCCTGTAAATCTGCCTGGTGGGCCTGTCAGGGATGCTAATCTGGGCAGCCCTGCCTGTGGCTGCCTCCTAACCCTCTGCCCCAGCACCCACCTCCCCAGCCCTAATCCCTTGCACCCTCCTGCTGCATCCCCCCAGTGCACCCACCTGCTGCATCCAGCTAATGCATCCCCCAGCTTGTCCCTCACCAAGCTTTTTTGGGATCAGGGATAACTGTGGGCAGTCTCTAGTTGTAAGCCCCCGGTCCGATGCAGGGGAGGGGGTGCATGAGAAGTTACTGATGATGGTGATAAACCCTCCAGGGAAATCAAGAAGGAGGTAGCAAGGCTATGGTGATGAGACCTTCCCCATCCATCACCCAGGATGTAGCCCCCCTCCATACCAGGATGAGGCCACCAAGGGCCTGGCTAAGGAACATGGCCAAGGCCAAGTGGGCCAGCAGTGGCAGGGCAGGGGTGCCAGCCCCACACCCCATGGAGGTGTGACCATGCAGATACCAAAGAAGGAAAAATGGAACAAGAACATTTATTTCAGGGGCAGATGAGGGAGAAAAGGTCAGAGTCAGAGCTCCCAGTGCCTGGGCAGCAGCAGAGCTGGCTGCCCTCCTTCCCCATCCTGACAGCTCTTGTCTCCCACCTGGGCAAAGTGAAGATATCAAGAAAAAGGCTCCAAATCGGATTGACACCCCCCCTCCCCCTTAATAAAGTTTATTATCGGCCGGGCTCTAATCCTTTTAAATCCCCCATGCGGGGGGAAGGGCCAGGATTAGGGGAGGGCAGTGTAATCCCAATGAATTTGTTACAGGGGGATTTAGGCAGTGCCAGGAGAGCAGATGGCCCCAGCCTCGGCTCTGGAAAACAACCATTTTCCTTAATGATGCCTAACAAGGATAAAAGGGCAGAGAGAATCGGGGACAAGTGTCTGCAGAGATCCCAGTCCCCAGGGAGATGGGGGGATACTTGCGTGTCTCCCTGCTCTGGACCATGGGCATGGCCAGCACCAAACTACAGCTCCACGGCTTGTGCCAACTTTTTTCCAGAGATTTCCCAGCCCCCCTGAGGCTCCCCTCCCATCACCCTGCTTGAGGAGAAATCACAAGCCACTCCAACTATGGGGACATTGCCAGCTGTACAGGGGGCAGGTGGCCACAGGTGCATCCAGAAACAAAAAGTAGGAGAAAATGTACAATAATAACAATTAAAAATTTTTAAAGGATTTAAACCAAGCCAGCGCTTTTCCCGGGGTGATGGGGGAGGGTGGAGTGGGAAGAGCAGGCAGTTTGGGGGGTTACAGGGAGGGGAGGTCATGCTTGCATGGCAGGGACCAGCCGACACAGCAGGGCTGGCACTGGCAAAAATAATTTATTCCACTAAGACAAGCAGAGAATGAGCAAGAGGGTGTGGAGGGGGTGAGGAGAGGTGTGGGGGGGGGGCAGTTCACATCTCAAAAGGGAGGACATGTAAAATGCAGCTGAATCCATGCCTGCCACCCCCAGCTCTGTAGTGCCCAGTTTTTGAGGGGGGTAAACCCCCCACCCTCCTGGCCCCACTAGTGGTTTGACCCCAAAGGGCTCCTCCTCAGCATGGGACCGGGCTTCCTGGTTTGAAACCAGCCCAGTGTTGGGGAGCTCACAAGGGCAGCTGGATGCCAAGACACAAAAGGCAGTTGGTTTGCTGTTGGTGTCCCAGCTCTTGTGCACCAGAAAACATGGCACTGCAACCTGTGAGGGTGATGCTCTGACACCCCCTTCCCCTCAAAAAGAGCCCTCCACCCTCTGCCCCCCACCCTGGGTGAGGCAACTGCTCCAAGGGGGGCAGCTCCTGAGTGGGATGCACCAAATCCCTTCCCACTGCAGGACAGAACACTGTCCAGAGGTGCCCCCAGCTCAGCAGCCCCCAACCCTGCAGGCAGCCCTCAGCCCCCCACAACTGCTCTCAGGCCACAGGGAAGCCGGGGCGACCTTTCCGGGCACGGGTGCGGAGTCGGAAGAAGGTGTACATGCCCAAGAGGCACATGGAGGAGAGGAAGTACAGGGTGATGCAGAGGCTGATGTCCAGGCGGGAGAAGCCCAAACCGAGCACCCTCAGCCAAGGGCTCCTCTGCACAACCCTCCCGGCTTCCTTCTCCACCTCCCGGACCAGGACACCAGGAGCCTGCCGACGTTGCCTGCCCACCCCAGCATCCTGGGGCAGGGCAATGGTGTCCCGCTTGCTGAGACGCCGGCGCCGGCCGGCTGCCGCTCGCAGCGCCTGGCTCTTGAAGTGCTGCTCGCTGAAGGAGTCCAGATCCACGATGTCTTCCCCCACCTCCTGCAGCTTGGGGTTCAGCCGCACAATGCTGGGGTGACGTGGCTCAGGAGAGCCTGGTCGCCCTGGAGCTCTCATCTCACCCTCTGTCTCTTTCTCCTCCTCTTCCTCCTCCTTCTCCCTCTCCTCTTGTGGGCCCTCAGTGCCCAGCCTGGCATCCATCTCCTCCCTGACCACAGTGTTGGGGTCAGCCTCGGCATAGTCCAGGTAGACGTTGGCCGGGGAGAAGTGTGCCTTGAGGAAGGTGAGCACGGCTGGCTCGTCCCAGGCGTGCACCCCCCTCTCCTCCTTGTGGCACTGGGGACACATGTCTGGCGGAGGCCACTGCAGCTTGGGGAACTTGGGGTCCTCTGTGTCACCTCCTGCAGGTATCAGAGCAAGCGAGGGGGGTTACAGGGGATATGGGATGTAGCCCTCCCCCTGTACCAGTATAAACACCTCAGAGCATCCAGCAGCTGGGGATGGGGACATTTGGAGGAGCTGTCTCGGGAGGAGGGGTCCTCCGAGGGCACGCAGCAGCTTTGGAAAGCTCCCTGCAGGGAGCATTTAAGACCCAACTGCATCTCTGAGGTGGTCTAATGCTGTGCGACCAGCTGCTGTCCCCTGTGATGGGGGACGATAACAAGGGGATGTCCCCAGAGCTTCACCCTAATGCAGCCATTTGCCAGCTTCATCCAAGGAGGGATGCTCATCCACCACCTTGCCTCCCCTTTTCCCTTGGGAAGCTGCCCCAGTCCCCTCTCTGGAGTCCTCCTTACCTGCCAGGCGAGCATTGACCTCGTTGTGGTGGGACCAGAGCCAGAGGACAGCCTCCTCCCGGCTTGCCACCCGGTCCATGGACTTAGCTGCCATGGCCTCAAAGTGCTCAGCACACTCCTGGCAGCCAAAGAAGTGCCGGACGTAGCAGCGCATGGTGCTCAGCACCTCCAGCGGCAGCTCTGGAGGGGGAGGCAGAGGATGGGAGAGGACAGGAGGGTGAGTCTAGACCCCTCAGTGCTACCACCACAGTCCCACAGGTGGCAGCCCCACAACCCGACCCTGCAGCACTTGCCTTCCCCGAAGACCTGCCTCAGGGCAAGACAAGCCTGTGCCCACACGCAGCATCCCGGCCTGTGTCACAACCTGTCCAGACACTCCTTCCTCGAAACCCAACTACCCGCCCCGGGGACGCCGGTACCTTTGTTGGGGCCGTTCTGGGCAGCCTGGACGGTCAGCAGATGGAAGAGTGTCCAGAGCCCGCAGGGGTAGCCGCGGAAGTGGCGTTCACTGCCTTGGCAGCCCACCCAGGTCACGTTGGTGGGGAGCATGGCGGGGTGGAAGGCCTGGAGGACAGACGGACACAGTGTGATGGAGCTGGCAGATAAAGCAGGGTGGGAGGCAAGGGGCAGGGGTGAGGAAAGCAGAGGCTGGGGTCCCCACAAGCATCTTACATCTCTGTTATTCTTCATGGCCTCCTTCAAGGAGCTGCGGGGCAGCTCAGGCTCCGTCCAGTTCCTCAGCCAGCCATCCAGGGACTGTAGGTAGGTCTGCACGTAGGGGCGTGCAGGGAAGTACTGCAGAGGAGGGACAAGGGTGAGAAAACCCTGACGCCCCCAGGAACAGTGGGGTAGCCCACCAGCAACCCTAGCTTGCTGGGGTGGGCTCCGGGCAGTGCCAGCATCCTCTGTAGCATAGTGTGCCAGAGTGCAGCATGATCCTGGCAAGGTTTGGTTGCCCAACCCCGAGGCTGCAGCGTGTCCCCCACCATGGTGCGAGGTCCCCACATGTGTGTTCAGGTTCTGAAACTCAGCCCCATCTGAGGGAGGCAAAAAGCCACTCTGACTATAAGTCAGCACAAAGCCGATTAGCAGCAGCACTTTAAAACCGCAGGCGCTCTGGGGAGAGGGGACAGCCACAAGCAGGTGCCACCAATGGACATGGATGGACAGAGAGCAGGACAGACCCATGGGGAGGGTGAGACCAGAGGAAAAGTGAGAGGAAAGCAAAATGAAGGAGTGCTTTGCTGAATCTGAGCTGTTCTCCTCAGGCTTGTGGGGAATCACACCTAAAGCCCTAAAATTCACAGGGGAATTTATCTGTGACCTGTATTCCTGCTGCAAAACACAGTCATCCCTCTGGCTCCTTTGGTAGGAGGCTTTGCCACACAATTCCCTGCTTTCCAGGCACCGCTTCTTCCCACTTTAGGATTTTTCCCCTCCTTCCCTGCCTTAAACACCTCTTGGGAAGGCAACAGTTAAGGCTGGGACCCGCTGGCTGAGCTCTCACAGGCTGGAGTCCAGTCTGGCTGGCAGCAATCCTGGGGACACTGCTCCGTCCTGTGGATGAGCATGGCAATGGCAGTGCTGGCTCAGTATCCTTAGGGAAGCCCCAGCAGCCACCCACCACCTAGTGCCTCCTGCCCGTGGTGGAAATACAGCTTCACCTCCTTGCCAACCCCCTTGGCCAGCGAGGGGAAGGTTTGCAGGAAGAATTAAAAACTGATGGAATGAAACCACTGCCGTTGCTCACTGCCCCAGCAAGCTTCTGCCCTCGGCCAGGGAGCTGGTGCAATGGGGATTATTTCCCTAACCCTGCGGATCTCATTAAAGGGAGAAATAGTGAGGGTGATAGCAAGGGGCAAGCAGAGAAGAGCCCCAAGAAGCTCTGAGGTGAGAAAGTCAGGCTTGTTGCAGCAGTGGCTTGTGTTTGGAGCTCTTTGCTGGGGGAGAGCTTGGGGTGTCTCACACCCCAGCAAGAGTTGTGCAAGGTCCAAATTGAGTGCGAGGCCCTGGGTGACAAAGGAGGGAGCAAAGAAGACGGGCATGGCTGGGTGAAGGTCTGCCAAGGCCTGGGCTGGGACAGCATGGGGATGGAGACAGGCCTCCTTCAACCCCACTGGTGGAAACCTTTGGCAAACGCAGTGGTTCATCACATCAGGAAATTAAACTGCCCTGCTTCTGCTGGCTCAAAGCTCCAACACCTCCATTTCACCAAGCCCACAGAGAAGAAAAAAGGACATCTGAAATTAGGCTCTTCCAGAGCCTGACTCAGAGTGGGAGTCCCTTTCCTCAGCTATCAAAGGAGCACGCAGAGATCAGCTCCCCAAGCCAAGCACCCAAGTCAGGAGATCAGAGTTACAAACCCCTCTCATCATCGCTGTCATACCAGCAGGTGACAGCGTCTCTTCTGAAAAGACTTACTACCTCAATAACTCCTGCAAGTGCTGACCCTGCTCTGTCCACCAATACCTGCACCCCATGTCTTGTCTGAAACTCTCTGGCACCCACTCTTGGCTCCCGCTGGGACTCTGGGCTGAGTCTGGAGATCCACGGGGATGGGGACAGCCTCATGTTGGCTGTGGGACGTGCTGAGCTCTGGGACACAGGGCTCACATCCGAGACTGCCATGCTTCACTACTTGTGAGCGCTGGGATGTGGTGGCCCGCACCCTGTATTTGCATTTCACCTTATAAGTAGCTACAGGGAGGTATGGGCAGTTCCTCTCCCAACACCGAAAGCTCCTCACCTTCACCAGCATTGCCACGTAGCACTTGAAGGCAGCCAGCTGGTCTCCTGACAGTGCAGCGGCACGGACAGCCTCCACCCGCAGCGAGTAGTGCAGCGTGGACTCCAGGTCGGCCATGTACAGCTTGGAGCTGGGGAGGGCAGTGCAACATGATGGTCCATCAGCTCGTTAATCTGCACTCCAAGAGACCCATCCACAATTTGGGGTTTTTCCCAGGATCGCAGCCTGTTGCCCACAACTGGCCATGGCACCTCCCAGCCTCCCGCATCCCCAAAATGATGGAGGAGGAGGTCTGACCGGTCAGCATGCTTCAGCTGGGACACGTCAGTCTCGTTGGAAGCGCCAACGGTTGCATTCAGCTTGTAGGAGCCACGGGTGACGCCCGAGAGCGTGCGCAGGTAGTAGGTATAGAATGAGCGTGCCTCTATGTGCCTGAAAGGAAGGAGAAGCCATAAGCATGGACCCTCTTCCCTCCCAAACAGTCCCCGGCCCCTACGAGGAAGCAAAGGAGACCAAAGGCTTAGCCCAACCAGCAAGTTGGACCTGGGGAATGAGTGCAGGGCTGTCTGTACTCTCCACCTGCCCCAGCAGTGGGTATCCTGGCACAGAACCTGTAGCAGAGCTGAGCCCCAGGGAGCTGTGCTGTGCCACCTCCATGCAGACATGGCAGAGGGATGGCTTGGTCACAAGCCATTTTCCCTTCTGACAGCTCCAGGCAGGGCTGGCAGCCCTGTTCATTGCCCACCAGCAGCCTCCTGCCTGCCCAACCCAGCCACTCTCTCCTTCCTTCCAAATGAGATTTCCCAAAATTACAAAGAGCAGACATGGGGCACAAGCCCAGCACCCCACCAGGGTCCCCAGATCCACCCCTCCGTGTCCCACACTCACACAGGCAGGCGGGAGAAGGAGCCATTGCGAAGGAGCAGGTAGCCAGAGGGGTAAGTGGTGACACCAAACTTCTCCACGAGCTCCTCCTCACTGCTCAGCACTCTCCTCACTGCCACATTCTCATACTGTAGCATGTCCAGTGCCACCTGCAAGCCCAGCAGCCCTGGGTCAGATAGGGGGGTGGCAGGATCCCCAGCCCCAGCAGCGATGCAGCAGGGCTATTTAGCACCCTGTATAACACTTTGCACCTGCAAAACAGCATGCAAGCCAACTGGGAAGGCTACTGGGAGAGGACTTCCCTGCCAGAGGCACCCAGAAGTTATTTGGCTTCAAGAGAAACGAGGGATAAATGCAGCCGTACCCACCTCTCTGCCCACGAAGGAGTTGCTCTTCTCAAAGATCAGCGCCAGGTACTGGTCCTTGTTTCTCTGGAAGAAGGTGCGAACCTCCTCTGCACTGCAAAAGAGGAGAGGATTGCAGTGGGTGCCTCAGCAGCAGCAGGATGCTCTGTCCCCCTGCCCAAAAGGAGCTCAGCCCTCAGCCCCAGTGATTTGGCAGAGGATGCCAGTGCGGGTTTAGCCCTGCCGAGCAGGCAATTCCTCTTCGCTGAAGTTTCCAGCCCAATTTTCTGCTCTGGTTCACAAGCTTTGAGAAAACCTGCTGGGGTCAGCCAAGGAGGCAGAAAACAAAGTACAGGCAGGGCAGGGCAGGAGGGAGCTGCACATTTGCTCAGGAAAAAACAGCAAATGAACCAGGGTGGTTGTTTTTTTTGGTTAGGACATAGAGGTACTAGGAGATCTGAAGCATGTTCCTGGCTCGACCAACTCTTTGAGAAAGCCAAACATTCCCTCCCTGGGACAGCAGAGCAACTGTGTGAGTCTGGCAAAGACAACTCAGATCCTAACAAATTAGTATCTAATCAAGAAAACCCTTTCTTGGAGCAGGAAAATGCTGCTAATGGCAGCAGCCTCACTCAGCACAGCACTGCCACAACCTCAGCCCAGGCACCACTTGCTCTAATTAAAGCTGATGAGCAGGTTCATTAGGAGATGCAACAACAAGGCTCGTCTCATCCAGGCCATGTAAATGGCTCTAGCCTGGCCAGGTCATCTGCATCTCCCTGGGACGTGAGTGACACAGCTGCTCTATGCTCATTTTTGGCTCAGAAACTTGCTCTCTGTGGGATGGAGGCCACCAGAGCCACCCCCATCATCACGCTGCCCCTACCTCGCAGGCTCCAGCGGAGGACAGGCAGGTGGCCAGGCATCCTGGCTCTGCTCAAGGTTGGTGATGATGGCATGGCGCAGGTCCTCGACAGTGCTGCTGGTTTCTGCAGGGGGAAAGGACACCAAGGAGTCAGTCCTGGGGAAGCTGGTTTCATAGGCTGAGCCAAGAGGTCCCATGGGCTGAGACCACCCTGGGTTCCCCATGCATGTCAGGTGTGGGCAGCAGGGCTGTTTACACCCTGGGCTAAAAACACCCTGTGGCATGGAATACTCACTGGTAATCCTTATCCCATCCTCTACCTTCTTGCTAAAAGCTCTGAAGAACTGAAAAGAAAAAAAAACAACACTGGAGCGAGAGCATCTGGAGTGGGACAGGGATGCAGTACAGACCAGCAGGCAGAGGCTGCCCCTAGACCAGCTCTGCCTCAGTTTCCCCACATTACAGCCATCAACAGACACCAGCTTATACGGCAGCTCTTGGCTGTGTCCCTGTCTTGCAGGGCATTCCCAGAGTGGTGGGACTGCAGGTGTGGGCTGTGTCCAGCCAACAGTTGAGTGCTGGCAGGTAGCAGGGCAGGGGTCCCAGAGAGGCAGCTGGGATCTTCCAAGTCCTACAAACTGCTGTCTCCCTGCTCCAGAGCTCTCAAAAAGCAGGAAGAAGTTTTTTTCCTCCCACTCCTGGCTTCCCAGAATGGTTCCAGTGCCCGTGGTACAGCCAGAGCAGTGAAACCAGGTTGCGTCAGGTGTTTGCTTTGCAGGCTGGGCTGGGAGCTCAGGCTGTTTGCAAAAGGTGTTTGGTGAGGACAAGGCATGAGGAGCAAGTGACTTCTTGGCACTGCCACATCAGCACACCTCCCTGCCCCAGAAGATGTTTCAGTCAATGTCCACAGGCAACGGGTGCTTAGTGAGAGCCCAAGGCAGGACTGGGGCACAAACCAACCTGCCTGGCAACCCCCTAAATCTGACCTCACCTTAGGCTGAGTCTGTAAGCCAGGACTGAGGACACATGTCATGAAACCTTTATACCCTTACCATTCCATCTTCAAGGCGATCCTGGCTTTCACTGACTACACCTGGACTTCTTCAGCTTTATTGCTTGTGTTGGAGCAAGGCTCTGTTTGCAGTAGAAAATGCCACAAAACAGTGTATTGACACAGCTAAAGGGCCAGGTATGGGCTCAGGACAGCACCCACCTTGCCAGCAACCGCAGGAGGCTCCCAAAAGAGCCCCGTGCAGCCTCCCACAGCATCTCTGTGCTCTCCTCCAAAACCTGTGCTTGCAACCGCTCTCTGCCTTCCAGTAGCCTTTCCCAGGCGTTTCCCGTTCAAGATTCAGACCCTCTCCCTTCCTAGCTTCCTAGGAGAGATCCAGCCTCTACATTTCATCACAAGGCAGTATTTTGGTTTCTCCCCTCCTTGTTGCTCCATCACCCAGCAGTCACGCTGGCTGCAGCCTGACCACGATTATGTTTTGGGGAAGGTCAAAAACAGCTCCAGCCTGCAAAGCCTCAAAGGGAGTATTTCAGTGCAATAGCGCTGTCAACCTGATTGAGCAAGAGAGGGACAGGCTGAAAAGCGAAGTACAGTGAAACCAGGCAAATGCCCAGCACACACAGCCCTTACCTTCAGTGTGGGGAAGCCGGTTATCCCAAAATCTGAGCACACTTGCTGGTTGGCCTCATCAGCGCAGTCGATGGCCGCCAGTATCACTGCAGGCCTCCATTCTGAGGGGACGGTGGATGCAGTCACAGCTCAGCCCCTCTGTGGCCCTGAAAACCACCCCGCTCCCCACAACCGCTGCAGAGATGGCAGGGATCTCCCACTGCCCCGGCAGCACAACTCCTCCCGGTCCTGAAATCGCAGTTCACCCCTTGCAGGAGACCAACTGATGGTCTCCAAGCCCCAAATACCTGAAGCCATGGTTTGTGCCAGTGTTTGCTGCCCTACTTTTTGCATGACAGGAGCATGGGGAAAGCTGAGAGAGGTGGGACCAGGTTTTGCATGCCCTGCCCGTGGCAGGCAGCTCTGCCTGTGGCTGCCTGCCTGTCTGGTTCTGCCTGCCCAGCCTCTGCCCCAGTGGGAAGAGGCCACTGGGAGAAAGGGAGGGATGTCTAACTGTGTCTAGAAGAGAGCCGGAAACACGGGCTCCAGATCGTCTCACCCCAGACCAAGGATACAGTTGATAACAGAGAGGGAACAACTCAAAAACAGTGGCTGGGGCACTGTGGCGGTGCCAAACATCTGCTCCCCTGCTTCGTTCTCCATCATCACCTCCCCAAGGAGGGCAAACAGGTCCCGAGGGTAAAACAGGGATGAAGAAAAGGAGGCACTGAGACATTTCAAGCAGTGGGCTCTGAAAGCCAACAGCAAAAAATTGAGATATAAGGTCTGAAATGGCTCCTTTTTAGCATAAAGGATGCAAGTCAGAGAACACCCAGCCTCTCCTTTGAGTAGAACAGGGAGGGATGTGGCATAGGCACAGGGACAGAGCCTGCGCTACCCTAGGCAGGAACCTGCTGGAGATGGGGACCCACTGGGACTGTCCTGTGTCACAGGTCACAGGGCAGAAGAGCTGCTTCCCGCTGCCCCAGCACCAGTGGCATGGAAGGCTCAGCGCCAAGCACTGCTGCAGGGAGCCTGGCACGCTCCTGAACTCATCGGCACATGGCACCCCAACAGGTCACCGTTGTATTGGCATCCTCCCCGTCCAGCCCACTCCTGTGAAAATCCATCCATAGGAATGGCAGCGAGGATGCCAAGCAACACGGGGCGGCTTCCGTGCCCTGCCTCTGTGGGCAGTCCAGCCTCTGGAATGGGGAGCCCAGGGGTGACCCCCTTTTGGAGAGGGGCCAGGAGAACCGGTGTTCCCCTGCAGGGCCCGGGCACGCACCCCATTCCTCATATCCTGCCCCGCTGGGGAGTGCTGACGTCCCTGGAGGGACGGAATCCTGACTCACCCGGTAGCACTCTATCAATTAACACAATAATAGGGAGAAGTCCTGTGCATCCCGGGGTGCCGGGGGAGACAAGACGAGCCCCGGTGGGACAAGGGGCTCGGGAGTGGGGTGCATGGGTCCCCAAGCCGGGCTGGGCATCAGCCAGGCCAGGCACCAAGGTCAAAGCTGGGAACAAACCAGCTGGTATCAGCACCCGGCCTCAGTGTTCTGCCAGCCTCTCCCTGCAGGTACCGGGGAGAAGCGGGGCTGAGGAAGAGTCTGGAGGAGACAGCGGGACCCCCATGTCTGGAGCAGGCTCAGCCTGAGCCAAAGAGGCTCCAGGGATGCTACTAAGCCCGGCCTGGCTATTGTGGGGGAAGCCCGGGCCTTTCCCGCTAGCTGACGCTCCAGGGAGGCTGGGGCAGGGACGCAGAGGGATTTAGGGGTGCTGATGGGGAGGAGGCAGAGGGGATGCAGGGGTGATGACGGGCCGAGGATGCAGGGTTAGGTATGAAGGGAGGGTTTAAGAGTGCTGATAAAGAGGAAGAGGCTGGGACAAGGACGCAGGAGGGATTCAGGAGTG
>VYZX01014153.1:75618-90073 GCA_013401335.1 Brachypteracias leptosomus | reverse complement strand
AGGAGCAAAGACATGAGGGATTAAACGAGGTGCTAGTGGGGGAAAACGGAGATGGTACAAGGGGGAAAACAAGGTCAAGGACGCATGGAGGGTTCGGGAGCACTGACGGGCGGGCAGGGATGCAGAGAAGTNCCCACCAGGCCGCCCGCCGCCGCCCGCCGCCTTTAGGGCCGCCCGCCCGCCCCGCCCACTAGGGGCAGAGACAGGGGCGGGGATAAGGCGGCCCGCATGACGGCACCCCTCTGAACCACGCCCCTTCCCACACACCCCACGTCATGGGGGTCTCTCAAATATCCAGCCCCCCTTCCCCAGTCCCTCCCCAGCATCAGGCAGAGCTGGAGGCCACAGTGCAAATATGATGTCACATATAATTAAAATTCTGATAAAGTGGAGAAAAGTGGATGATTCAGGCCCTAAACCTGCAGTGCCCCCATTTATGGCATCCCCCCGGGGGAGCCGCCAGCCTTAGGGCAGCGCTCGGGACAGACACCCTGACATCTGCCAGAGTTACTGGGCAGCACCTGTCAGGAAACCCCATGGGAGTTACCAGGGACCCCAGAAGCCTGGTTGCCCTTGCCCCAACCCTGCCAGGGACGCGTAACAAGGATAGCCAACGAGGCCCCAAAATCCAGCTCTGACATCCCAAAAAGAAGCAGCCTTCCTTATCCCAGGCAGCCTTACATCCAGCCACAGCCTCCCCGTCAGCATGGCCGTGCCACTGCTCACGCACACATCCACGTCACTGGCTCCCAGGCGGAAGGTGCCCGTTGCTCAGTGCCCCGGGGCAGAGACAGGCACTGCCAGGATGGAGGCAGCCCTGAAATCCATCCTTCTGCTCCCTCCCCAGTCCCTAAGGCCAGGGGGCCCCCAGCACTGTGGGTGCCCATCGCTGTTGAGGGCTGGTTGCTGGCTCTGTCCCCGGAAGGCCATTAGCCACACTGGGCCCCACCTAGGCATTTTAGGCAGACCTGCCATGCTAGAAAAACAAGCCTGCCAGAGCCAAGCCTTGTTGGGGCAGTGAAGGGCAGGTGCCTTCACACAGGGCATGGCTCTGGGGGAGCTGTGGGGCTCCCCAAGATGGCCTGGAGAACAGGGACAGAGCCTGTGGGACATGACCCTCCTGGGACTGCTGCCACACATCTCCTGTGGGTCCAGGTTGATGGAAATGATGAAGATGGTTTGCTCCAGCCCTACCAGCTGTAATTAAACGCTTAAGGGATTATCACACCTTGCTGCCCAACAAGGAGGGAGAGAGGCACAGCCCAGCTCATGCAGGGCTGCTCTGAAAGATAGGCCCTCGCTGTTGCCTTGCCACAACTTGCCTTTATCCAGCTGGCGATTAAAAGACAAAAATCCCTGTGCTTAGGGATGTCATCACCGTTATTTTACCCTGGGCTAAAATGCTTATTTGAAGGGCTCATCAGCTTGATTAGGTTATCACTGCGAAGGAGAGGTGCTCAGCACCAGTGTAATTGCTGGCATCCTCCCCCATCCAGCTCACTCCTCCCTTCCAGGGAACCCAAATTCTTTGAATCCTTTTTCATATGCAAAAGCAGCACCTAACCAGAAGGCAGATGGGCGACAGCCTGACACCCCAAGGCTCCGGCTCCTTTTGAGGTGAGCCACGCCATTGCTCATCGGCCAAAGCCCCAGGGTGGGGATCCTCCTGCTTCCGGCTGCCCTGGTGCTGCTGAGGACCCTGCTGCCAGGCTGGCACGTCCCATCCCCACGGCTCCCCAGGGTACAGTCTCCTTCAGCGGCAGGGTGTGGGGCTTTCCAGGCACCAACTTGCACAAAAAGACTTTTTTCCTTTTAACACTGCCGCAAAATAAGAGATGAGGCTTTTCTTCCACCTCCAACTGGGAAGAGACAGATTTTCATTGCAAAGCGCCCTGCTTTTTTGGAAAGCCAAAGATGAAGCAGAGATTTTGAAACAACCCTTTTTCCAGGTGGGTTTGAGAATAACTAAGATGAATTGAAAAAATTCAAGAAGCAGTAGAACCCAGGGGAAGTTTCAGAAATACCCTCCTAGGGCTGCCTACCTTTTTGTCCTCTCTTGCTTTGCACTCCTTCCTGCTAGTAGAGCCTGTGGGCCCCAAAGCACAGGAGATGGGTGCCAGCCCCAGCCAGCCCTAAATCCAGCTTTAGGCATTCAAGGCATATTTAGGAACCTACTTGGTTTTCAGCTGCATAGCAAAGCCTTCAACACCCACCTCTGCATCCTTAACTTTGGGAATAGATGTGCCTCACTCCTACATAGAAAGGCCATGGGCTAAGGACCACCACAGAGGTTCCCATGCTGCTTAAGTCTCCATGGTAAGCAGCTGAGTGGTGGCTTTAGTTCATTAAGTCCATCAGCTCTCACATCTCCTTTCCCAGACTAATAGCCAGCAGGAATCTCCTTGAAGTCAATGAAGTGTGGGCAACACCAACAGGACTGAAAGCCTCAAAGGCCATTAAGATCTCACCAAAATAATTTAAGCTCTGCAGAACTTGTTTCATGTACCCAAAATGGATCATTTTCACAGACAGAGATGCTCTGATTGCCTCTGCTGGGTTAGAGAGGAGATGTGGAAAAAGCAGCTGGGTTTTTATGTATTCAGTCCTTGAAGTGCTGGAAAGGACTACACTTCAGAAAATGAAGAAAGGCTTTTACTTTAAAAGCATGAATCTGGCTGCAAAACACCTATAGCTCAAAATGGCCAGGTGAGCTGACCCAGGATCTTCTCACTTCTTTTTAGTTGTGAAGGTCTGGGGACAGGGACATCCTGAGATGGACTTTCTTCCTTGAAAATTAGAGAACGCGTTCCTACCTAATTGTGTGATTCCAGGAACTGACTCCAAGAAAAACATGCAACCAATGCAAGACTCATGATACAATCACGGCAACTCCGTCACCCAGCCCCGGCATTTCGGAGGCCGTTCAGAGAAGTTTGCATTTAGCTCCCCTATGAGCACCTTGGAAATACCAGTTGCAGAGGAGGCTCAACAGTTTTACTGTCTCTCCAGCCTTCCTCCACAAGATGGATGGATGAACTCAGTGAAGCTCTCTAATCGATCTGGAGCATGGCACTGCTTAAATTGTGCCCCTTCTCTAAATAAAAGAAAATGCCTCATTTCCCCGCTTAGCATCTCCAAACAGCCTTGGAGAGTGAAAATTGTGCCACCTGTCACCTCCCAGCTGGCTGGAGTCAGCTGAGACACTCCAGTCCAGGTGGCACTTTTCCACTGGTGGCATCAGTCACACCTCCACTGGGACATGGTTTCAGGTAAGACCTTTGGCAGTACCTCCACGAAAAACCCGCCAGCTTCTGCAGCTTTGCAGAGACAGAGAATAACGCACAGAGTGGATGTGAACTCTGCCTGCTTCCCACACCCTGCTTTGGCTCTGCTGGGCTCACACCTAGGCAGACCAGGAAAAACCCCTCGTAGCCCCCACTGGTAGCTGGGAATTGCCAACTACGCGAGACAGGCTTGGTTGGATACAGCTGATTTCTACCTTTCAAGCCCAACCAGCCTGTAATAACAATAAACATACAAGAAAATCTGAGGTGCATTCTCATGATGTGATGAATGTGTTTGCATAGTTTGTGTCTGCAGAGAGACGAGAGCAGTACCAGCCCCTTTCTGCTATTCACCCTCTGCTGATTCATCCCTACTCAGAAGGACGGCAGCGATGCTGGCCTTGCTTTTTTCAGAGGGATATGGGGGGAACCAGGAGGAACTGGCACCGTCTTTGGTATGTCTGGGTAGGAAACGTTCTACCTGCAAATTTAAGATCTACTTGAAGTCACAAATCATCACCATGACCCAGCATGCATAGAGCAGATGTTTTCCACTCCAGCTCATCTGCCCAGCTTATAGAAGCAGATTGAAGGAGGCCACACCACCCAGATTTGCCACATCATTATTTGGCAGCTGGTTTAATTGCAGCACATGAAACTGAGAATACCACATGGATGACAGTGGAGCACTCCTCTCTTGCTGTGGCAGTAGTCCTTCAACTTAAACAAGGTCTCACCTACCAAGGATTGGTGTGTCCAGTCACACATTAACTGAGCAGCACTGGGTCCATCACCTCCACAGAACAATGCAGGAAGACATGGACACTGGACCAGGCTCCTTAAGTCAAGCAACATGAAGAGCAGGATCATAAAATCATAGAATCATAGAATGTTTTAGGCTGAAAGGGACCTCTAGAGGTCATCTTGTCCAACCTCCCTACACAAGCAGGGACATCTCTACCTAGGTCAGGCCGCTCAGAGCCCCATCAAGCCTGACCTTGAATGACTCCAGGGATAGGGCCTCCACCACCTCCCTGGGCAGCCCATTCCAGTGATCTATCATCCTCATGTTAAAGAACTTTTTTCTAATATCCCTTGCAGCCTCCTTTATTTTGCTGAAATAAAAGAAAATTTGAGAGCAGTCCTGCAGAGAAAGACTAGGGGTGCTGGGGGGTGAAAAGCTGGACATGAGCCAGCAATGTGCACTCACAGCCCAGAAGCCAAAGTCATCCTGGGCTGCATCCCCAGCAGCGTGGGCAGCAGGGCGAGGGAAGGGATTCTGCCCCCTGCTCTGCTCTGAAGAGACTCCCCTGCAGTGCTGGGTCCAGCTCTGGAGCCCTCAGCACAGGAGAGACATGGACCTGTTGGAGCAGGGCCAGAGGAGGCCACAGCAATGATGCGAGGGCTGGAACCCCTCTGCTGTGAGGCCAGGCTGAGAGAGGTGGGGTTGTTCAGCCTGGAGAAGAGAAAGCTTTGGGGAGACATTATTGTGGCCTTTTGATACTTAAAAGGGGTCTGGAAGAAAGCTGGGGACAGATTTTTTTTAGCAGGACCTCTTGCAACAGGACAAGGGGTGATGGTTTTAAACTAAAAGAGGGAGATTTGGACTAGATACAAGGACGAAATTACACAGAGGGTGGTGAGACACTGGCCCAGGTTGCCCACAGAGGCGGTCGATGCCCCATCCCTAGAATCATTTCAGGTGAGGTTGGACTGGGCTCTGAGCAACCTGCTCTAGTTGCAGATGGTCCTGCTTAGTGCAGGGGGGTTGGTCTAGATGAGCTTTAAAGTTCCCTTCCAAACCAAACCGTTCTGTGATTCTATGAAAATAAAATATCTGGGAAATCCTCCAGAACTGGCATTAATTCCACCACCAGCAAACTCACAGACAAAACCCTAGTTCCAAGGCAGCCTAGATTTCACAAGCCAGCCTGTAAGAGGAAGCCACCTGAAACCAGCACTGGGGAGGGAACACAGCCCAAAGGATACAGCAGGTCTCGCATAGTTAAGGCAAAGGACTCTAAAACTGGGGCCAAGAGAAACATTCAGAGCAGGAACCAACCAGACCTGCTCCAGGCCATCCTCACACAGCACACTCGGCAGGCAAAAGAAGGCATCTTCATCCCAAGTGTCCCCTCTATGCCTTGCTCCTGCCCAACCCTCACCCTCCTGATATGAGCTGCTGTCCCCCAACAGCTCTATTCTCCTCCTTTTCCCCGAATTTCTGCAGGATCTTATTCAGGAGAAGGAAGGCACAGGGCTGGGGCTACAGGTTTTGTTTGCTCCAGTTTCCAGACCTCCCAGGGTGCCTTTCCCTCTCTGTCAGGACCTGCACATCCCAGCGAGTGCCCTAGACTTTCAAACTCCATTACATCTCACCAGCATTCCTGCCCGCCAATGGCCCATGCTCCAGGCTGGGTGCCAGTGGCTGGGCAGCCCCCCTTCTCTCCTTCCTGTGCACTCACGAGAGCTGCTGGTGTTCAGCAGCTCCCCACCAGCTCCTTTTCTTCTGAGGGCTGTGCTAACGAGAGCCTGGATGTCGCAGAAACCCTTGTGCTAGGCAGGGCACAGCGACATTTGGAGCAGAGTCAACATCTCAAGTGCTCCAGTGCTCTGCTAGGCTTTTTAGGATGTGGGATGGCTACAGTTGGCACCACCTCCCTGGGAGGCACCTGGGAGTGGGTGGCACCTGGGAAAGGAGGCATCAAACCAGTCCCACTCCATCCTGCGTGTCGTTGGGAAGGCCACTGCCTGCCATTGCCCAACTGGGGAGTTTCACCCGGTCCGCGGGTGAAATGGCCGTTGAAGGCAACTGCGCTCTGAGAGTTCTGGGAAACATTGCACAAACACTGCCGTAGAAAGTCCGTGCTGAAGTGAAGCAACGTAGACTCACAAATGAGTAAATTAGAACCTTTGTCAAGCTGATTACCAGGTATCCTGGGCAAGGACAGCAGCAGCAATGCAGCAGTTTGCTGTGTCACTCGCCGGAGCACCGTGGCAGCATTCCCACTGCTTGAGCCATTTTAAAGGGAAGCCAGTTCTTTAGCCAGAGGAGCATTGATCAATTTTTTTTTTTCCCAACATGAAATGCACTCTAAACCACTTCCAGGGATGGATGCTGACAGCCACAAGTAGATCACTGTCTGAAAATATAGGACTTGAAGAGCAACTGCAGGGCAAGGAAAACAGCAACGCGGATGCTCTCCTGCTGCTCAGTAATGAGAGCACAGAGGCTGCAGCACCACTTTGTCTTGGCCCTTTGGATATCAACTGACCCACCGCTGCGCTTTGGCCAGTTCAACCCCTCGAGCTCAGAGGGCTGCGATGTGCCTGTTTGAGGGCTGCGGATGGTGTTCCTGACACGGTCCGCTAATGACTGCTCCTATGGCATGCTGGCAAAGCTGCTTCCAGAATGAAAGTCCAAGTGCAACAAGCCCTCCTCCAGGATCAGGTACCTCTGCTGAGGAGTAGCAAGGAGCAAATAACTGCTCAGCACAGAATAACCCATCTATAACGGTTTTGTTCACGCAGGTCCCTCCCATTTGATGCATACAGCTCTCCCAGGTGTATGCAGAGAAGAGCGGTGAGGAGTAGACTTGGGGTACATCCTCCAAGCTGGAAAGACCAACACTGGGTTTCGTGGGTGTTTGCAGTAAATGGAAAGCAAAGCTTTTTCTGCTGGGCTGTAGCCAGCCACAGCAGAGGTGCAAGAGTAGCAGTGGCTGTAGGCACCGACGAGGCTCAATAAACATGCTTGGTCCTGGTCTTACACATTTCATGCTGCATATATTTGTCACGTGCCCACACACCTGTGGTTTGGCACTGCAAGTGTTCAGCTGTCCTCTCACAGAACTCTGGGATCTTTCACATGTTAAAGCAGGTTTTTTTCTTCTTACTGGAAAGAAAACAGCAAAGATTTAGGGAAGTTCCATCAATACATAAAGTTTCCAGGGAGCAACATTTGCCCCCTCAGTGAAGAAGTGATATGGGCTGGTAACAGCAGCTCTATAGAGCTGTCACAATTTAGGAGCCTAATTGAGGGATCTGAAACAAGTCTGAGGCTCTGAAGAATTTAATAATTTAATTCCAAAACTGTTGTTTAGCATAAAAATCCCCCCCCCCCAATGTTTGAAAACATGAGTTTTTAAAATCTATTTTAAATAAGTATGTGGAAGGAATATGTTTCTCCCGCAGATCCCGCAGAGCACTCCTGCAATGATTACGCAATTCTATTTTCTGGTTTTGCTTTTATCAACACTCAGCTTTAACAATGAAGAAATTGTAATAATGTTATGATTATAATTAAGGCAACTCTAATGGGATTTTGTGATTGGCATCCCAAGCACAGCATCAGACAGAGGAACATACAAGGGATGAATCTCCAGGACACCTTCAGAATTAGCAACCATTTGGGTAATTATAAAGCTCCATTTTAAAAAGAACCAGGAAACAGGATTAATTTATAAATCAGTTTATTTACATATTTTGTTCTCTTAAAGTACATTTCAGTTACCAAAGACATTTACACTGGTGTACACAGGGACCACCCTGGTTATTTTACATTTCTTAATTACAAAAAAACCCCCCCAAACCTCAACCCTCCACATCCTCAGGTCTGTCTACTGTGCAAAGCTCCTCTGGATGGGAACATTAGCTGAAACTGGCCCGAAAACCGAGTTACCAGGTTATTTACACATACACAGTAAACGGGTTTCTTTTCAGCATCTCCAGAACACAGTACACAGGGAGACGGAGCCTCCCGAAAGGCGGCTTTGCAAATGTGTATCAAAAGGCTCTGCAAAGTCAAGGAAAAAAATAGTAAATGCAGGTTAATTACAGTATTCCTCTTTCATCTGTATATAATTTTGCATTTAATGTTTAAATTACAAATAAGTTCAACAGTTTACAAATCAACTAAAATAGGGAAAAGCAAACACTTCAGATGCACTAAATACCTTATAAGGTTCAACTGTTTTTCTGCTGAAAAGTATTTTATTTTTGTAATATTCTTAAGGTAGCAAAGAGATATGAAAGCTGGAACTGCATGCAGCTCCTCGCAGAATAGTCACTTAGAAGGTCTCTATCACTGTGCTACTGAAGATCTTCTGCAGGTACACACATATTCAAGTATTGCAAAAAGCTAAGGCCACTTTTTCAAGATAAGAAAGTGAACTAGTAGGATTTTTCAATCCCTCATTCCACCTAGTGAGCAATGAGCCTGTTCTGAAAGGCAGAAGTACTGATATTCCACAGCTCAGCTCAGGGAGCATCCTGCTGTGACAGAGGTACTCACGCTCCTTGTCCTCACAAGCCTGGGCTTTCCCACCTGGCACCCAGATCCTTCCAAAGAGGGAACTGCACCTCCCCAGTGATGACAGCCACTGCCCCAAACAGGTATGGGTCTCCAAAAAATGTCTCAGCCTTGAATCTTGTAAGGTGGTTGCACCAAGATAAGCAGAACCCAGAAATAACATCTTGTTCTTATAATGGGAAGGTTGGGGAGAGGAGAGAAAAAGAGAATTGAGAATTCAGCCTCTGTTTGTGAGACTCCAGGCTTCTCTGTACCTCCTTGTTATCCTGACAGACCATTGCTTCATTGTGATAATCATCAGTCCATAAGTACCCAACACACTCGAGGTTTTGAGTATACACTCAATTCAAAGCAACTCAACACACTTGAGGTATTGAGAAGTTAATTCACGTATGTTCAAGTCTTTTTAGGGCTGTTCCTAGCAAGGATTGCTAACAAAAGTAAATGATGATGATTGCAAAGGAATAAAGCCATCATTCAGAGCTTCCTTCTGCCCAAAGAGCTGTAAAAATAGCTACTACTTCTGCTGAGGGTACTAAACTAGTGCTATCCAAGCCAGCAAGACAACAGGCTGATGATCTCCAATGGTCCCTGGTACCTCAGCAGGCTAACTGTACAACCTTCTCCCTGAAGCAGGATGGACCAGAGAAGCCATGCCAGCCCCACAGAACAGCCAAAAAGCCTCGGGGATGCAGGGCAACCATCTCAACACTGGCCATGGTACCTACAGAACAGGAACTAACTTGGTTTCTCTGATACTGCAGCTACAAACCCACCCTGCAGGCTTCTGTCTTCTTTCTGTAATTGCTGCCTATAAAAATAGCAATCCCCGCTATTGGAAAAAATACACCCATGAAAGGGAATCTGAGGTGGTGACCCAATCAGTGACACCATGCTGGTTAAATGCAGCAGCTTTAGTTTGCTTCTATCTCAAGTATTCAGGAGTTTCCTGGTTCAGCATTGTGACGTTTCACATGGACAAATGAATCACTTAAGTTAAAAAAAAAGCTGAACGAAGCTCCATCAAGACCATTTGACTTTCAGCCAGCCAGGAGTAGCAATAGTGTGGGACAGACAGGCATATGCCCATTGGAGGTGTTCCTATACATCACTGCCTCCTCCTTGTTCTTCCACTCACCGTTAACTCACAAGTGAGGTGCCTGCAATACTACATCTGGGAATCTGCATGGACCTCTGAAAAATCTGACATTTCCCAGCGCTGTCCCAGTTGTGTGTCATTGTGTAAAACGCAAACATTCCAATGATAGCTTTCAAAAAAAAAAAAAACAAGAAAAGAAAAAGGAAAAGAAAAAAAGGTGGAAGAGAGAACACAAAATGGAGCAGTAGCAGAGGTATGCATAGCAGGAAGCCCAAGAACCAAGGAGATGAATGAAACTGTAGAGATCTCCCTGCCATGCCTACTGTGGGCTGCAGCATCTTGGGGGCACCTCTGAGGGCTTCAAAGTGTCTTTCTGCACTCCAGTGTGTCTGGAGAATCTGACTCTCCTATGGGTCTTGTCCCGGGTTAGCAAACAGGGACATCCACTGTTAAGGCATCAACGTTTGACCTCAGATTGTCTGTGTTCCTCCAAGAAAAATCCAAGAATGGGAGGGACATGTTAGGAACAAGCACTCAGCAGAAGGACACTGCAGTTGAACCCAGCACCAAATCAACCATGTAACAGCTGCCCATGGCCTAGAAGTTTTGGGAAAGGAAGGAAACAGATGGAGCAGGGAAGTCTCACACCATTTTTCAGTTCAGTCCCTTCAACTCTCCATTGTCTCTGAACCAGGTGCGGTGAAATGCCATTCCCAGTTCTGCCTTTGTGTTCCACTCCTGCTCACCAAGATCTGGTTCTTCTTACCTTCCCCCTGCTGTATCTGCCTCAAGAAGCTGGAGGTTTTGTGCGAAGAATATGGGACTCTGGAAGTTTCCAGAACAGATGCTTTCTCAAGTTCATCTGTCTCAAAACTTAAGACAGTGCAGCCAACTGCACAGGACACTCTCCTATAACCCACTTAATAAATTATCTGAAAATAAATTAAAAAACCCACAAGCACAAAACATGCAGACACCCAAGCACCGGACACTGCTTTCTTTGGTGAATACACTCTGTTCTCTAAATTGTTCAAGTAACAGCTTCTCCGATTTATTAGGTGACAGTAAGGGAGGAAGCTGAGGGTTTGAAGGCCAAATTTTTGTGAGGAAACATTTTCCACTCCTGCATGTCTTGTGCCTGAGAAAATCCTGAGTATCCATTATCTGGGAGCAGCTGGTGCTCCAGGAAGAGAAGTGCTACATGGGAGGAGGAAAGTTGCCCATGGGCTCATCTTTCACGCTTGACATCAGGCAGACTTTATCTTGCTCCACCTCAGGACTGAAGCAAGTTACATAGGAAAAGCAGCAAGAACTCTTTACTCAAATGCAGAAAGCAAACACCGTCTAATTTCCCTGGACTGGCTGGCACCGTACGTGGTACCACATCACAGAAGAAAGTTGAAAACCAATTTCACAGAGAAGGGAAATAGGCTCTGGAGCAGAAGAAACTGATGCACATTGTTAGGGCTGCAGGAGAAGAGGTGTTAAGATTATAACACTGTTCAGTATGGCAAGTCTCCATTTATGACTAAAACCTGACTGAACCATTTCTTCCCCAAATCACTCACATTTCTAAAGACAAGTTGGGTACTGATGGCTGACAGCCATTCCAGCAAAACAGCCAATATCCCAGCTCAACCCAACCCTTTCAGAGAACAAGCTGAACATGTCAAAGCCCCAGGCCAGGGCACCAGACAGCTGCTGACAGTTATATGGCATAACTGCACTGGCACATGAACAGTCTTGAGCACCCCATAACACAGCCTCGAGTGAGGGATCAGCTTGTTCCAAACTGTAAATCTGGTGCGAGGTCTCTAGTGGCACTGGATGCAAATTCAGGTTCCTTTCATCGCATCTGAACTGCCTTTAAACCCCACGCATGGAAGTCCAGCAGCAGCAGTGCTTGCAGTATGGAGAGAATGTCAGGAGTTGAAGGCCTGTGACTCGGTGGTTCTGCAGCTCTAGGTTCCCTTTCAGCACTGTCAGAAGAGCAGCAATCTCCGCTGTTTCTCATTTATCTGGTTCAGAACATCGACAGTGTCTCTGATTAAGGCCTCGAAGATCCCGTCTGCCAGCTGCATCTTTACACACAGTTCATCCTCGTCATAGTTCACCCACTGCGCTTCTTCCTCGTGAAGTTCCTGCACCTTGGAGGGTAGAAGGGAAAAGGCAACACAAACATTATGATTCTGTTGCTCTAGGACAATATCCCCTGCAAAGTTCCAGAAAGAGTCTAAAACAGCTCACGTCTGTCAACAACATATCTGTCTTTGCAAGAGATTACAGGAAATGCTTGGAATAGCAAAATGAACAGGGATCTATTTGAACCAGGCTATTTCACTGTATGAACATTTCCTACTTTTCACTGCAGTATCCATTTTAAAAGATTTCATATTCCTGCACAAGTTTTTCACTTGAAAGAACTCTGCTAATGGGATATTCTTGGCCAACAGCAGAAGCCCCATAAAAAAAGTCCCTAATTGCATATTTGCAAGAAGCTGACTTTATACAGCGTAAACTGATAAGAAATCATGCAAAGGCCTTCAACAGGGGAAGGAGAGAAAGAAAAGACTTTACTGCAGTTCAGGTCATTTGAGTAAGAATTAGAAAACCTAAAGGAAATAACTCACTTTTGCAATTCTTCTCTACAGGAAGACAAAAAGCTGGCCTGTGTTGTAGGATAGTATCACAACTCATTTGCACAGAATACTATCTACTTTGAGGGATTTGACAGCATTATTACAATTAGAATTTTGTACCATTACAGCTAAAAAAGTAACTCAGAGAGTATTTATTTCCTTCTATTTCTAAACTGTTGACCAGCAAAATCCTGTTTTACTGGTCACTGGCATATAGGTGTTTTAGTAACAGAGAGAAGTATATGATTTTATTCAGCAAATCAAGTCTTACCAAAAGTCTCTCCAAACTGGACATCTCTAACTGAACTTAATAAAAACTTGTCTTAGTGACCATTACAGACAAACCCTAACAAAAGCTCAAACTTCTGAGAAAAGAAAGAGTGTGTGCAAACATCACTTATATTTAAAATGGCAAATAAAAGCTACTGAAAGCTTTCTCTGCTCAGCTTCAGCAGCAAGCTCCTCTGACCGTAAATCCTAAACTCTGAACTCAAAATACATTTACATTGTCTGCACAGACAAGTAGGCCAGACACCTAGACACTGCCAAAAGAGTTAAAACATACTGAAAATCCACTAACCCAGTACTGACATGTAGCAGTGTCATTACCTAAAGAGAGCACAAGAGCTATAGCCCCAACACCCTCTCTCCCTCTTTCGCCTGAAGCTAAAACACGTAGAAACATGTCTGTTTTGAAGGTGACAGCCACTGTAGCATAATGATGGCTCAATAACCCAAACACAGCGTGAAGCCCAAGAACAGGCTGCTATGGGAACCCCAGGGAATCGGCGCTGCTTCAGGGTTTGTGGCCATTCATAAGGCCTCAGTCTTTCACAGGGTTTCAGTCTGACAGCTCCTTTCTCCCCCTCTTAAGAGGGCCTGCGGAAAGGGGCAGAGATCTCATCCTGCAAACAGCTTTGGAAGAGTCAGGCTACGTGCTTACATGTCTCTGGGCTACACACTCCTCTTGGGCACAGCCCTTCCTCCCCATACAGCTGCCAAAGATGAGGTGTTAGTGGCTTTGTTATGCTTCTTACTAATAAGGAAGAAGCAACAATATTGGCAATAAAAAATAAATTGAAATTGAATGCTAACAAGTGGCAGATAATTGGGTGTAAGTTTTTGTGGGAGTGAATGTCTGAAACAGACTTCTGAACTCTCAAGCAGAAGCTTGCTGCCTGCAACTGGTATGTGCTGATTGTAAATTTTGATAAAACCTGGACCAAACAGCAGCAGCATGCCCCAAGTCCTCTCTTCAACAGAGAGGCGGCAAGATAGAAGCATCAATGTGGTGCTGGTCATGTGTCATGTGTCTGCATCACAGACTATTTAGATGAGAAAAAGCAAGAAACAGAGTCATGGAAAGAAGAGGTGGTACTGAAAAGCATTCCCAAAAAGCAGAAGTGGTCTAGGAAAGAAAACTGGGTTCTCAAAGGGAGAAGGTGAAGATGCTGGCTGGAAGAAAGATCCTGGAAGTGGAGGAAGACCCTGGAGACGAAGGAGGTGGATGGAGGCAAATGTCAGAGGACATCCAGGGGCCTTGACCGATGACATGCAAGATCAGTAACTGGGAGCAGCTGCACAAGCTCAACTGACCGGACTTTTTGTCCAACCCTCCCAGGTCAGCAGCAACCTCTTTACTGGGAAATTGAGACGTAGAGAATGTAAAACTGAGGGGGGAAAGCAAGTGAGTAAAATAATCAAGCCGGTTAAAAGCTTTGATCTCACTGGCCCTTAAACAAACCCCAATATCCAGAGCCACACTAAGCTGCTGTTTATCCTGTCCCACCTGCAACAACACAATGGGACAGTTCCCTTACTGTGTTCCAGGAGGAAAAAGATACATGGGGTAAAGAAATGCAGGTAAATGGGAAAGAAGGCAATTTGATCCAGGCAGAGAAAGGCTAGATGTTAAATAGCAGTGGGAAGATGAAGAAAGAAAAACAGTATCTGTGATTAATTTTCTCTTGCCTCTGTCATTCCCCTCTTTCTCAGAGGCACAGTGTACAACTCCCTTCAGCATTACAAGGACTTCCTCGAGCATACTTTTGGGAAACTAACAGAATATGTAACTTGCAGCTGCAAGCAAGTGCCATTCATAATGTATTCTGTAGTGGGTCTG